>JAUJYV010000316.1:0-53726 GCA_033995625.1 Ophyiulus pilosus
TTCCATCGCACAATTCGGGGATTCCCCTATCCACGTCACTCGTTATGCGAAACAAACGCTCGTTAAGCGAGTCATTTAAAAAAATTTATATTGCTCGTTATGCGAATCACTCGTTATGCGAGGTGCTCGTTAAGCGAGGTTCCACTGTATAGTCACAGTTTGACGCAATATTTAACTGAATATATTCCCAATAGTTCCAGGTCCACCAGCTGCATTTCGGGCCATGGTAGTGTCTGCAGATGCCGTCTTAGTGACATGGAAAGCGCCATTGGAAAGCAATGGTATTGTAACACAATTCAATGTTCACATGAAAGAGGATTGGCAGAAATCTCAGGTCACATATCAAGATACATTTGAATAATAATAAACTGCGATAAATATCTGTAAAGTGCTTGAACTTTCTCTAATGCATTTGTACAGGGATCTACGCAATGGGCAGTCCGAAATGAAGTTACTCAACACGATATTTCCAATTTAAAACAAAATCAAAAGTACAGTTTCTGGGTGACGGCTTCTACCTCCGCTGGAGAAGGACCAAAGTCAAAAGTGGTTACTCTTATCCCAAAAGGCCCTTTAGGCAAGGCAATTGTTAAACTGCTATAATAAATTGAAGCCAATCCCTGCAGATGAATAAATGATAGTCTATTTTATTTCTATAGTGTCAGCACAAGCCATTTCATTCGATGAAGTTGTTCAGGGAAAATGGAAACAACGTGTGACTTTACCATGCAAAGCTGTTGGAAATCCTGCCCCAACAAAAAGTTGGTTTTTTGGGTAAGTGGTGATTTAAACCGCTTCAAATCATAAAATTAAGATTTAGAAATTATACGAGAGTTCAAGAAATGTATGATGCCAGCTCAATTGTTCAAAAGTTCAATTGTTGTCATTGGTCATTGTTGTGATCAAAACTAATATAAAGCATTGATAATAAATGTACAGCTTTGAAATTACTACCATTATGTATACAAAACGTACAAATATTGATATGCTTTTTCAAAAATATATTCGCATTTACACAACAAAGAATCATACAAAAATAAAATGAAACTCAGTTTGATAGGAGGCGAGCTATTATGAATGCCTAATAGTGATTATTATTTGTGCTCACATAACCGTGTGACATTACATTTCAAAATTGATAAAAATAATGCCAATGCCAAAGCCAATATTGTTCATTGCAAAAACGTCAATTTTAAGTGAATCCTTTTGTTGGCATGCTGGTAATGATTGGCATATGCATTTTTTCTACTTCCTTTTACTAGAAGTAAAACTAGTATATATACGTAAACCAACTCTGAAGTTATCACACAGCTAGCAAGAGCTGAGCCCGAGTCCCGAAAAGCTAAGCTCTATTACTGTAATTGAAACCAACATGAACATGAAGTTGGTTCAGTTCTTGATACTCGCCACATCTGTTGTGACCATTTGTGGCTATCCAGCCAGTAATGGTGCTGACACAACCACCACTTCCACTAAACCAATAGTTATGGAAAAGCGTGCTGCGTATGGTGTAAATGACAATAGAAATAACAACGATGAAGAAGATTCCGAGGATGCTAAAGAATCACTCCAAGGAAATTATAGCCACTCCGAAGGATATCATGGAATGGTTCAGCATCAATTCCCAGAAGGGCGTGAGGGAAACCATGATGATCACCAATTCACTGGACTACCAGAAGAGTTTGAAGGCGAGACTACCACAGAAAATGAAGACAGAAGGCGACGAAGAGAAAGCAAGGACCACGATGAAGACTCCAAAGAGCACCATGGTAAACACATGGATGGAATGACCCACCAACCATTTCCTGAAGAGAGTAAGGAAAATCACGACAACCACCAATTCACTGTACTACCAGAAGAGTTCGAAGGGGAGACTACCACAGAAAATGAAGAAAGACGGCGACGAAGAGAAAGCAAGGACCATGACGAAGACTCCAAAGAGCACCATGGTAAACACATGGATGGAATGACTCACCAACCATTTCCTGAAGAGAGTGAGGAAAATAACGACAACCACCAATTCACTGGACTACCAGAAGAGTTCGAAGGGGAGACTACCACAGAAAATGAAGAAAGACGGCGACGAAGAGAAAGCAAGGACCATGACGAAGACTCCAAAGAGCACCATGGTAAACACATGGATGGAATGACTCACCAACCATTTCCTGAAGAGAGTGAGGAAAATCACGACAACCACCAATTCACTGGAATACCAGGCGAGTTCGATGGCGAGACCACCTCAGGAACCGAAGAAAGAAAGCGACGAAGAGTACCCAACGACCATGACAAAACCAAAGACAACAACGAAGAGAATGAGGAAGATCACGAGAATAATCTATTCACTGAATTGCCAGAAGAACTGACTGGTATTCAGCATGAATTTCATGGTGAATCTACACCTTCGATTGAGGACTAATACTAAATGACACACAAGTAGTTACATTGATTGTTTCCAAAAACGTGAAATGTCTTTTCTAAAAACAGTCTTAATATTTTGAATACTTGTGAAATTTCTGATTTATGTGAAATAAATTTTTTTTCAAGATGTTAAGAATTAGTAATTTGACGTACGATTATTTGTAGCAAAGATGTGCCAACTTTTTCAACTAAAAGGTGTTATATATTTAACAATAATACTACCATAGAAAATTGCCTTGAGGTATTCTATGATGATAACGAAAAAGCTAATGTGTATATATTTTTTATATTTCAGAGAAACAGAGGTGAAGCCTAGTTTAAAGCTAAAAGTGTTCAAGGGTACTTTAGTAATAATAGATGCACAAGGGTATCATAGTGGAAACTATACCTGCCAAATCAAAAACAAAGTTGGAAAGGACAGAATCCGATATGCAGTTAACATTTTAGGTAAGTTCACGAAAAATGAAAAGATGTTTTGAATTGGCCGATATAATATTCTGTTGTGTTCTTCAGCCCCACCGTCATCTCCAAAAATAAATCTGAACTTCACAACAAGAACATCCATTCATATAGACTGGATACCAGGTGCCAATAATGGAGCAGAAATAAAAGGTTAGTTATCATGGCATTCGTACTAGGCATATGGTCATTTTAATATTAAATGAAACATTAATAAAAGCTCCGTTTATGGTTTTTGTGCAGGATTCACCTTTAATTTCCGCAAGCAGGAAAGCACATGGGAGCAAATCGATTTGGATCCAGATCTTACCAATTATGAATTAACTGATTTACAGTGTGGAACATTTTACGAGATTTTTTTGGTAGCTTTCAACGATATTGGGACGGGAGATCCTTCAGATACTATAAAAGTAGCTACAAACGGCAGTGGTGGGTTCCATTTTCAATACTTAAATTGTTTTAATGAAAATATATTGTTTAATAAATGGAATCTATGACCAGTGATTCTGTTAAAGTACTGACCAGAAAAATCCATATATACTTTGAATTTTAGTACCAGAATTGCCTAGGGAAGCATCAGGAATTGAAGAAGGAGCCACATCCTTAATTGTCCATCTCGATAAAGCGGTCAATGGGGATTGTCCAGTCAACAGATACGTGGTTGAATACAAGTCCAAGCACAGTGACCTTTGGTTAGTGGGATACGACGAAATTTCCCTGAATCAGAAAACCGTCATCATATCCGATCTCTTGCCTGGATCTTGGTATAATCTGCGACTCAAGGCAAGAACAAATGCTGGAACTGCTACTGCAGAGTACGAAGTGGCAACATTGGGATTGAATGGAGGTAAGTGATTTTCTTGTTTTTAAAAATCAAAAGTTCAAAGGTTGCGATGTATTTATGGACGATTTTTACAGGCACTGTTAATCCCAGCATGGAGACTGCTATCATAGAAGACGGTCGCAGCATTTTATTTTACATAGATCTACGGATAGTTATTCCTATAGCAGCTGGTATTGGTCTGTTACTTCTGGCACTCATTATCATGTGTGTTTGTGTGGAAAAGAAGAAGGAGGTAGCGCAGCAATCGCCAAGTAAGGATTTCTATTTGTTAGTTCAACTATTTTGAAAAAATTAATGGCACTCCAACGATCAAGACTTTGGGTGTGAAGTGCTTCAATTTTAGGGAACATTTAGAGAAGACAAAAACAAATTTTAAACAATTGCCATCTTAGAATATTCTGTGAACAAATATCCGAGTTAGTTGTTGAAGCTTTGGATTCCCATTCCCAACTGCTTTCCAAACAAATAGTTTGCTTTTCGATTTAAAAATAATAATCAAAAATTCAATGCAGCGAATTGTGCATGTTTGAAATTAATAGTTGATTGCACCAAACTTCGCTTAATTTGCAACTACAACATAATGTTGATGTTTTATTTGCTGATTAAATTAAGCGGCGTTTGGTGCAATAGGCAAAGTGTTTCAAAAGATCCGCCAATAGTGATATGCACATTTTTCCAGGAAAAGTTCAGAAAGCAGATAAATTAAACAATTCCCATTTGGCACGACGTTCTAAAGACCCTGAAGGTGTAACTGACAGTTTCACATACCTCAGGCGTACAAATGTGGATCCCAAACGCCAGAAAACTGCCCCAGCATCCCAACAAGGTAGATGGAATTAACACCCAAGTTAAATATTAATCAACTCCTCTCAATAACTAACGTATGCAGTCGAAACCGGTTAATTGGAATAATGGTATTCCGGTGCTACTGTTTGGATTTAATTGTCAATAGTAGAACGTTTTAAAATTTAACAAAAATAAAAGTTCATTAAATTTCATTTTAACTGGTTTCCACTGTATTCAGTTGTGTGTTTCAAGCTCCATTTCCTTTGAACTTATTTTCACTGATGAGCAGCTAATATTTTGTAGTTTTAGATGGGTTGGTCTCATTTACTGAGGATACAAGCAGGACAAATTCATATTGTGATGGCAACCACGTTTGTTTTAACTGTTAGTAGAAAATTACGATTAACGCTTCCTTGCACAATTTGCACCATACATAAATAAAAACAAGTCATTTGGTGGAAAAACTACAACCAGTAAAAATGTTGCTGGCTGCTATTCAGCTTAATGTGCACGACTTTTAATAACTTAATTCCAGTCCATTGAGAAATTCAGGAACTGATCAAGAGGTGGCAGTTTTGACTATGTAACGGAACGTTCTGGTATTTATTTCAACGTTATTCATAATCACAATTAATGTTGACATTAACTTATAATGTTCTGGCACATTTTTTCAAATTGAGAGCTGCCACCTTTTTATTATCCATAATGCCTGTTAATAAATACGAAAACGAGAACGGAAAATATAGATACCGTTTTACTAACTAGCAAGAAAGCTAACCATACTGTATAAAAATAACTATATACATTTCAAGCAATGCATCGAAATGCATGGCCTATTTTGTCTTATTTTATCTGTCGCTGTTCCAAATCATCAAATGCAACTATAAAAACTATTCAATGCATTTTGATTATCAATCTACTATCGAATATAGTTGTATTTAGAATATTTGAAACAGAATCAGGTTTAAGCTTCACCTTGTAAATTGATTACCCTAAAAAACTTCAGCATAATTCTGCTTATGATGCATATTTGAACACCCTGACGCATATCAGCACAACAGAATCTGCATGGGAACATAGAAAAATGCGAGTATTTCTTAATTTCTCGTTTGTTTGATTTTTAAAGTAAAACCAACCAGTGAAGATCTTGCCCCATACGCAACATATCACCTTAACAACGGTACCGAATTACAAACATTTCAGCAAAGGACATCTGCTCCAGCTGGTCAAGTCTCAGCAACAGTAAGAAATGACAATTGTAAATTGTACCAAATGCCAATTAGTGTAAGGAAAAGGAGAGAAATTCGGATGTCTAGTTGGACATTATACTCACTACATTAGTAGGAATTTGGTGCAAACCACCAGAAGTGCATTGCTCAAATTTTCTTTTTTTTTAAATTTCATTTTAATCGCTAATTATCTCGATTCAGGATACCGAAGACGAGACTTTAGAGCGTGTCAAACTACATGGTATTCAGCAATTTCCAACCCGACCAAAATCATATACACCAGGTAAGGGTGTCTGTAATAAAATATTACATAGATTTGCTCCAACAAGTATATGGGGCCACGCCGTACTGTTAAAATTAATTAAAACCTGTGATCGGTAAGTTTTCTAAGCATATCATTTGTTAATAGGTTATGCCAATATTTTGGCAGAATCTCCATCTACAGGTAAAAAGAAATTACGCCAAGTGGCCATTCCAACTGCACCTGTGCTACCCATACTGCCAGGGTTGCCTCCTCCCAACAGAAGAGGGTCCCAGGGATCCCAAGCATCTAGTAAGTCTTATTATTTATACGATTTCGTTTCTCACAAAGGTGGTTCTGACGATATTTATTTATATTTAGTCGGGCCTCCACCATATCCCCCAGATGTTGTACAAAATGGTTCAAAATCTCAGCTTAGTAGGCCGGGCACCCCTAATTCTGCTTCATCAACACCAGCGATTAAGCACAAACCGCTGTTCATCGGAAATGATACGAGGTCAGTGCTTAGTTGTGTGCCCATTTGCCATCAAAACACAAATAATTGGCTATATCAAATTTTCCGTTATAGTTCATTTAGCAGTCTTCCCATTGCTCCACCCAAGGAGTTGGCAATGTACACCCCAGATTCATATAGGCAAGATTTGTCTCTGCCATTACCACCAAACATGAATGCCGATGGTAAACCTATTTCATAATTAATAATGATTCGTTAAATAGTTTACAAATTTAGTTGTACAAACATAGAGTTAAACCTGGCGCAAGATTTTAGTATTTTCAAGCTAATTTTGAGGGTACCTTTAAACGAAAATTTTAAAATAAACTTAAAAATAAAACTTAAAAATGTTTTTTTTTTACCTCTGTTGATTCCACTCTTATGTTTAAAATCTTTTAAAGTTGCTGCAAAAGAAAAAAAAACTATGAAAAACTAACGTACAAATGAACTTTCTACTAATGCTTAAATAACGTGCATGAAGTTTTGTTTAGTAAAAAGATAAAACCTAATGAATACGTTAATGAAATTTCATAATAAATTCTAATAACCTCTAGCAAAAGCTCTATTATACGTGGACACATTAAGTAACATTGAATAACTAATAATTAATACTTTTTAATTTCAGTGTCACCAGTATACAGTAATGTTGCAGATGCAAAAGAGTTTTTAACAAGGCATGTCTTTGATCCTTATCATGTTCGAAAACCCAATGTAGGCCTAGATTTTAACCAGAATTTGCTAAGCCATCTAGTGCAAGCAAAAGTCAAACTGCACATAGAACTTTTTAAAAAAAAGACATAACCCCGTCATAAAGCCGTTTCACATCATTATATCGAAATTCATTATATATTGGATTACATGCTGATTTGTCTGCACTAGATGATGCTTACATATTGAATTTTATCAAAATGCTTTAAACTAATTCAAATTTGCTTTATTCCAAACAGATCATGAACGCCTAAACACTACTGTAAATTTGTAAGCATCTTAAGTCACATTTTACTGTCACTTGTTGACTTAATGCGGAAATGTTAGTTTTTTTTTTTAAATTCACCACATTTTATAATAATAATAAACTGTTATATGTTAACAGGGATGAAACCAACTTGGGTTTAACCCAAACAATGTATTAACATAATGGACCAACCTGTCACACTGTGATGAGAGCATTGAACCGACCATTATTCATTCAGCAGATTAAATCTAAAGATGAAGCTTGGCTTTAAAAATGAAGCGAAAACGAAAGACAACATGGTGCATCATCATCGTCGGGAGGATACCTGTAGTATCTACAACAATTCCACAAAAAATTTCTATACGTTAATTGTATTCTAAAAAAACATGGATCGTTAATTACTGTCATTTTTAATAAATTGAACAAAAAAAAACCCCCATTTTTTCGGTAAAATGTTTCGGTCAAATGTCACTATTACTATAGATGTTAGTGTTTTTTTCAATAATTTTGTACTCGCTATTAGGAAATCCTTGTGTGTAAATATACCAGGCGATATATGGCCATTATTTAACCTGTATTAAAGCTATCGTTTTAATGCACATTTGTTTCCTTCAATTAGACAATTTCTAAACCATGAACTACTACGAAATACTTTGAAGGGCCAAATCCTGAAAACAAAATAAACATTATGTAGTCAAATGCCGACTTGAGTGACTATACTTGAGTATCAGCTTAATTTCAAGTACAAGATGTTTACGTAAAGCATAATTTTCTTTTAAAAAAAGAGATGAGTGCAATTTTAAAACAAATCACACACGTTTAATTCGTTTAAAAACGGAAAATAAAACTTATTTGCGACAACTTAAATACACAAACGCAAAAATACCGGTATTTAGGCGTATTATCTCAAAACTGCTGCCCCCTGGGACTAGCGAGAATTAAGTCGTGCCTCGCTATTTACATGTTTTAACTGCAAGCATTTAATTACACAATGTACACGCCTCCAAATCAGAAGCAATAATGTTATACCACATGCAAAACATGTGAAAATAGCATTCACAAGGACTGATGAAAAATAAAAGAACTATGATGAGACAGATTCCATAGGAATGAGCAAATAAAAATAGGGCAGATCGAAAAAGTGGTGCTCGCATTCGGTATGCCGAATTATCCTCCCAACCAGCAAATGTCGGCCGTATTTTATGGCTTCCCCTCGGTCGTGGGCCAACCCCACCATGATCAGCCAATCAACAAGTTCGTTGCCACAGAACACGGAGCGATATCGCTTCATGCGCCACCTATAAACAAGTGGGTGCCAAAAATTATAGCAACTTTGGTAAATTTTAGAGCCAATAAATGACTGTTGACAAATATGCATTCACTTGGATAATAAACGACAATAATTTGGAAAGGGACATACAAGTCTTATGCCGCGTTGCAGTGCCTAATTTTTTTACGCCGAGTTCTACGCAAAATCTACATTATGAACGATTGTCATCGAACTCACGGTCTAATCAGGTTGCATCCATATGCGAAACAGATTGTTAACGCACCATGAGCTCGACAAAGATCGTTCATAAAGTAAATTTTACATAGTACTTTCTGCAAAAAAACGTTGGAACCAAAATGCGACATTACACAATCAGTAGATTATCTTAGATCATTACCAAAAACCGAGTTATTCTAAACTACTGTTATACATTTAGAGTGCTAAGCACAATCCGTACTAGTCAGATATTTTTGCATTAAAACATACCTCCTATCTCGCACTAGGTCCTGAACACATTTTTCATAGTGGTATGTCATGAATTGTTCACAGATTTGTTTGCTCTCTGCTGGCACATCTTCTATGCTAGGCAAAACGATGTTCTCGGCACCATACCAGAATTTTCGCCATCTATTCAAAACAACGGTACAATTAATCCAACCCGTGCAATATTGATTGCGCTGCAGCTCGTCCATTTAACATACCTTTTAATAAATGGTAAAATGATTAATTTGGCATCCAAGCCAAACACAGCAAAAACGAAGAACCCCTAAAGAATGAAACGAAATTACAGAGAATTCTGACCACTTTCGCAAATGACAACGAACATATTATTCGGATATTACCTGCCCAAAATTTAATGCTCCGTCTAAAAACTCGAGCTCTACATAAATTCCAGATGCCTCTTCCATGATTAATTTCCACATACATAATGCAAATCCCTGGGATGAAACGAGTAATCTTAGTAGTCAAACTAGATTCCTCCAATATTAAAACAGTAACAACTAATCGAGATAGTTACCACGACCATAGACATGCACAGCAGAAGCAGAAGCACAACGTGCCGTAAGACCTGGTATTCGTCATCTCTATCCCTTACAATGGCCAGTTCTTCTGGCTCTGTGAGAGACTGATACGAGCGATATTTTTGTACCATAGAGGAACACTCCATCCTTTGCTTAACTGAACAGTTATGACTTGTGTTGCATAGCTCATCCGATGGGCTAAACAAGCTGAAATCAACGAATTTCTCTTTAGACAACGTCTGGTGATATTTCAGTTACACGTACTAATGGCTCATAAACTTAATAAATGATTCAATTAACCTTTCATCTAAGTGTTGAATACTTTCATCATCTGCATTAAAGCAGATGTCTTCTACATCTTGAAGGCAACATGACGAATCGTTATTTTCTGTGCATGATAAAGAAAACATAATAATAACTGATATAAAAAAAAATTACGTTAGCTGTGAGGAAAAATTACCCTTCTTAAACTGGCACTGCTCCCCCTGACATGCCACAAAGCTTCGTCTGGCTCGATGGGCTGCGGACATGAATTGCTCGGCCGGTATTGGTATCCTATCATTGTTGATACCAATTTTTGCAGATTCGCATTCCTCGTCGAGTTTATCGTCGTGTAACAACGACCGATATTCAGAGTGCCTCTTCTCGTATCTTTGGTGAAGAATTAACGACAAAACCGTGACAACTAGGCTGCACAACAGAACGAGGCAAGCTGTGGTGGCCTACATATTCAATCGCAAATTATAAGTTAAAAATGAACCACCAAATCCAATACAAAAAAAACAAAGCTTCGTCAAAAAAACAGTACCTGAGTTCGGCCATACTGAAAATTTGGATCAGTTTTTTCTTTAATATCAGATTCACGCTCTTCCAATAAACACAAAATCGTTACCAAGCCAGCAGGAATTCTAGGTTGTAAAACAAATTATAATTACGGTGTTCCAAGCAAACATACACCTCATGGTAATGTTGCTTAAAACTCACCCCCAGCCTATAATTGCAAAAGCCGGCCTCATCCGCAGAGCAAAGCACAAACTGCGAGACCGCAGAAGTAGTAAACTGACAGCCAAAAGAGCCGTCCATATACGAGAACTGAATACTCCAATAGTGAACATGATGAACTGTAGGTGGATTTGCCAGCTGTGCTTACATTCCAGAACATCCCACAATAATGCACCAATGCACGCCACCAACTAATGGAATTTGAAAAATAATTCACAAAATGAATAATGTTCATTCTTAATTTAAAACAAGCTTTTCGATTTAGGTAAAAACACTGCACACAAACAGTAAAATGACTGTACTGCTGAACTTGCTATCAATAATAATATTTATTACTGTCAAACTGCATTTTAGAAAATTCAAATTCTATAAATACCGAAATCGTGTCATGCCTAGTCTAATACATGCATGTATTAAGAAATATGAATTTATTAAACTATACGAGCCTGAGAGATTACGAGGCACAGTGTCATGAAATGTGGCATTTTCTTCCATTTTCGGCTAAGAAGAAACACGGCTGTGGCCCAGACCTTTGAAGGAATGATGGGAAATGATTTTGAATTGCAATATGATATAACATGGTTTCGTACCAAATGAGTGAGTTATTTTCTGGCATGATAATACGTACACAACTGACAATACCGATAATGCTGATGTTGAATAAAAATTTGTTAAGGTCTTGTAAATAGTCCGTATCTTTGGTGACGTGAAGTGTAACCATTTTAGCTGACACAAACATAAGAGGGGCAGAAAAAAATGTGCACGCTACCATAGCAGTAGCAATCTGAAAGTTAAAATGTAGAGGGTTTTAAACGATTTAAGTTTTTTTTGAGAGGGGAACTACTGTAGCATATTTTTACTAAGTTAATACTCACCAAATCCACATCCAAATTGTATTGCGCAGCATAAACAAATACTCCGGGAGCAGTGGGAAATGTACCATACAAGAACCCATATGTGCTCAAATCTAAAGTCTCGCTGGCATTGGAGCCAGCTTTTAATAGGCTCACAGTCTCTCGTGTGACTAAGGGCATCACCAACCTATTTGACACCGGCAGCAATTTAAATAAGAATGTTCACGAAAAATTTCATTTTTTTTCTTCACACATTCACATTTCTTATAAGCTCAATTATAAGCTCAATGGATCAGAAGACAGTTACGGGTCAAGAAGCAAACAAGTGTCATATTAAAAACCATGCTTACGACTTCACTGCAATGAGAATACCAGGAACGACGAGGCCCTTGCCATTAAGGTTTGCCATTTGGCCCACCATTCTCAAACCCAAACAAAACAAAGCTGTTGCTGAAAATGCAGACCCAAGAACCTAACGTTTAAGAAATAAATGATAAAAAGTGTATAGTTATGATAGCTTTGTTAATGTAGATTATAATTATTTGATAGAAGCACATGTAGTATATGTATAAAACGATTATAACAACGTTAAGAGAAACCATTCAAAATCATATTATTTGCATCAATGCAAATTTAAATATTTTTTGCAGAGTGAAATAAAAATATTTTAATTAAATTCATTAACAAAAATAGTAGGTAATTGAACATCAGAATTTTGTATGTGCAATGGTTGTACTAACGTACTCACCGCCATCAAACAATCTTCATTCTAAGGACGAAAAGAAACAATCCTTCCGATTCCAAGAAAAAGTAAAAAAAAGTTACTTACTCTCAGAACACCTTCTAAAATAGCTGGTAGACAATGTTGAAATGTAAAATTGCCGATGATGCCAGCTACAGTCATTAAGACAATGGGATTTAGGATCACACCACGGGCACACTGTAAAGCTACTTGAGTTCTGCTTTGCCGAATGGTATCGCCCATGCTCTTGCGTTTCTCGATCTCCATTAAAACAAACCCTAAAGGGTTAAGAAAAACTAAAGAAATAGGGGCTACTAAGTATAAATAGCTGGGATAGTCGGGATGGCTTTTTTGATATAAAGCGGCGACTGAAAAATAGAAAATGTAACGAAATTAATATGGCGGCCATTCCCACAGACGAAAATGGTCAATGAATGTGTGTGTGCAGAAATGCAAGTATCCTTACACACACATTCAAAAAGTCCAAACGCAAAAACGTTCAAATGTCAGCAATAACAACCAAAACTCTATTACCGATCGGATACCCCAGTGCAAAATCGTTGCTCTGCGTGCAAAATATTGCATAGATGGCCGCTTTGCCTAAATTAATCGGCCGTGATACTGCAATGGAGACAATTGTCACTCCTGAAAAAACCACAGTTTTCGCCACTAAAACGCTGAGTAGGAACATCCAGTTGACCACTGAGAAATCCAGTGTGGCCATCGATAGGAATATTAATGCTGGCAAGGAAAAGTGTCCAACGAAGGTGTTTAGACCTTTTGATTCGGTGGGTGAGATGAGATTTAACCGACCTGCCACATACCTGCAATTGTAAATACAACCTATGTAAATCACGAATTTATGATCTTCAAAACATATACGTGTTTTTTTGTCTTACCCGCTTAGAATTATCACAAAACATTCAATGATAGCTGGATATAAATTGTCAAATGACATATTAGGTGTTCCTGAGGCTATTGTTGAGTTAGACATGTTAGTGTTTAGAAAGTTTTCCTGCAAAAATAAAGGAAATAGAGAATAAACAGCATAATACATTAGTAAACCATGGTTTGATCAAATTACATAAGACCATAACGATCTTTAGAAAACTAAACGATAATTCCCTTAATGTCACCGTCATGAGGGTTGTCATATCAAAAAATGTTGATATCGTTTTTGGGAATGGCTATTGATAAGTGCGTATTATAAAGGAACTTGAATTCTGATGTTTTCAATTTACAATTAGTATGTTTAAGGTACATTTTCAACCATTTTGCAAACTCCCATGATTTAGGTGTATTTGAAAAGCAAAAATAATATTTGATAGTACTTACTTCCTGTAAAAGTGATTTACTTCTCAAGCAAGGACGAGTTAAGATGTCATAACTGGCGTAATGAAACACCTAGAAAGGCCAAAATAAAATTCATAGTTTAATTGATTTTCTCATACAAAACTAAAATAATACTGAACACCATTATGTCAGCACATTATATCTCAACTTTAAACGCTAGAAATGATCGTGAAATCAAGTCTTTTCAAGATACCAAGTGTCTGATCACTTCTTTGTTCCGTACCAATCACCACCGCTGAAATATTGCACACCTTTGAAGATTATCTTAATAGGCAACATAGGTTTATTCCATTGAAGACCATCAAATTTCTCCGTATAGAAGCTTAAATTTACTTGTTTATGCCATCCCATCCACCATTTTGAGTTTTACAAAGTCTAAAGGACTATTGATAACCACGTCAGTGTTTATAACTCTGCAGCTGCACAAAGTCAACAATTAAATTTATCACTATACAGATAAAAAACAGCACACAGTGTGCGCGTTCAACAGCAGTTATCTAAAATAAACGGATACTAAAATTCAATAACAAATCTATCTTAATAATATTTATATTATAGCCATACGACTGGGTTGAAAATTTCTGCAACCCTTGTCACCCTTTCGTGCTTCATTATATTTAACAAATTATTAAGAAGCACGTTTACATGTATTGTAAACGAGGGATTAAGATTTTTGCTTTAATAGTTGCAGTTAATTCCATTTATTTCAGACAATAGCATTATGTCTGAGCCCAACTCAAAAGATAGTTCAATTAGATTAGCCAACATTTACCAGTCGACGCTTTCACGAAACCAAACAATCTAGTTTCACTTTCATATCTCATTTTAAGAATCTACCTCAATGCTCACTGGCATGAATGTCTACACTAAGTAAATCGTGAACGGCGAGATACCAGGTGCTGACCAGTCACAGAAACAGTCCTCCTCGCAAAAAGCAATGCACCTGAAGAACTCTGACCTTTTTTAGCCCGAGTCGGTTCAATCATACAAAACCTGTGTGGGTCAATGGCACGAGACAACCTCTCTGTGACTTTGAAGTGTCTTTCTTCACAGAAAACCTAAGGTTAATAGTGGTCAGATCTCAAATTTGAACCCTTTGATATCTGAAGTCAATGCACATGATTTCCAAGAAATGATATTCAAAACAAAGCAAATTATGTATCCAATGTAAAGTTAGAGACCTCAACAAAGTCTTTCTTAGAAGCACTGCCAAGGTAAAACCAAGGTCCAAGCTCTCAACCAGACATCAGAAATGCAATCTCCAGAATGTTCTGAGAAAAACTTACAACTCATTCTTCTACATTTTACGGTACATATTTTGCCGTTCAATCCACCGTATGTAGGCGGACAGTGATTGTACTTCAGCAGCGCACAAATATTTTATGCAATAGACGTGCAAGAGGTCAATCATGTACGGACTATTGAACATATTGAACATGTGTTTTAACAGCATAGCTTAGAACTTTGCAACAACATCTGTTAAAACTGATCAATCTTATGCTGCACACATTCTTTAAAAACTAAGGTGAAAGACACAGACACAAATTCCAAGAGATGATAGCCAAGGTTCTTTGATCTTAAAGTTCTTGAAGACCGTTTAAAACAAAGAATGCATTCGGTATTTTCTTTAACAAAACAATATTTGTATCTTAGGAGAAACTAGAAATACTTTTCTTATGCATATTCAGCTCGTACTTCTGTTATACGGTCTTTCTAAATTTACATAATGTCTCCATATGCTTTAAAGCTATCATCGATGGGATTCTGATTGAACAAACAATAAAACGCATAAAATATGAACATAAATTCGGTTAGCTAGACTTCCTGAAGGTTCACTGCACATTCATGCTGCGCCATCTAGGGATAGTCCAACAAGGGGACCAACTGTGAACCTCAAGATGTTCAGTCAGCATGGTGCCCTCGCATGAATATGAAATTTTCTTTAAAAAAAATTGTTTTTTCGACTTGAATTACGGAAAACATAACCAGGTCTTCAGTTTCCAAAGCCTATTTCTTCGAAGGTATATCCGTATTGAGTTAGTGGATTTCGATATCATATAGGAGTATCAAAAATGGCATAATAAGTGGTGCAAACAAAAGTTCAGCGGACGATAAATAGGGCGTATAAACAGAAGCAATGATTATTTCAGGTAAAGCAAAAGTAAATTAACAATTATTCGAGTATGTGAATTGGAGAAATCTTTTCTTTATGAAGCGTTGACAAATATACTTTCCTATCCCGCAGAGAAGATGAAATGATGTAAAGTACAGGTTAGAAACAAAAGCAAAAATTGAGAGCAATGGACTTTGAAAATTACTACAACTTTTACACCTTCATTCATGCACTGCGAACTACTTAAAAGTGTGAGGATGTTTGGATTGAGGATTATTCAGTCCAAACGTTTTTATCACCTTTACCTCGTTCATCGTACCCTATTCATTGAATTGTCATACGAGAAGGTTCACGCTTTGTGATCTACTAATACACGAGATATTGGTGAGAAACTTCCAAGATACACAAAAAAATCACTTGCATTTTTATTAAACATTTAAAAAATGAGATATTTTGAATTTAGTATCCGTTTCTCCAATTTTGCAACAAAATGAATAGAACTTGCCAAGCTTTTGTCGGTATCCTAACACCAATTTTAAACTTATCTAACGTGCTGAAATAATTTCACTTAGCAAAATGCATTTAAGATAACCACTGAAAAATAACTTTCTAATTTTAATTTGCAAAGTAGCGGACCAATGCAGCTGTCCTAATTATGCAAAATTTCATCATTTACTAGATTTGGAGTTGTGCTCAAAAAGATAGGTTCAAAATAAAAGGCTGTCCCGATTAACCAGTATCATATCATACAGGTTGATGTTGACAGGCTGAATTTTTCAACGGAAATTGTCAATACTCAACATTTAGAAATAACCTAAAGATGACTAATCCATAGAAATGTACTCCTGCATCAAATATTCATAAGGAAAGTTCACGAATAGCACGAATTTATGAAGGAAGCAATAAATAACATCAAGGAATTGAACAAACGTGCCAAAGAAACTATTAAACGAGTTGAAAAGCCATTTTGCTCAGCATGAACTTTCGAAAAATGTCGCTCTATATGCATAGTTGATGCATCAAATCCTTTCAAAGAAAACGCTATTACAAGTGTACAGCTTGCATAAAAACGTGTTATTGGAAAATAGGTTACATCCTCTAAAATGGGAGGAAGAATGAATTAAAATGCAGCAGCAAAACCCATTCTAAAAATTCATAACATATACAAAAATTAGAAATTATCTGAAAGGTCTGCAACATTTGAACATAAGCTATCAGGCCATTATGATACAAAAATAACTATTTTTATGCAAATGATTATACAGCACAATGACCCTTTCAATTGCATATATATATATTGGTTATTTATGTTAGGCAAACAGTATTTAGACAAATTTCCTGCATGATTCAAGCGAGTTATACAACAGAAGTCAACATTATTAAAGCATTTACTATCAATGATGCCTTGTGAACTATACCGACAAAACGTTTTTCTGCTTACAGCAATTACCCACATTCTGAACTATTTTCGATACATATATTTATGTATAAAGCTTACAATCTATTGCATACACATTGTATATACTGTAATAAACTTTAAGAAATCAAGGGATTGGTGATATTAATTATAGAGTAAACATTTTAAAATAAAGCGTATTTTAAAAATAAAAATCACATACTGCGGTAGCTTTACAAATTACTACTGAGTGACATAAGAAATCAAACGATTATGTAGAGATTATAGAAACAACTTATAAAAACACTGATAACAATGCATAAAAGTGATCAAACTGCAGTTAAAAATCAAAACACCGACCAAGATTTGCAATTCGCCATAGAAAAGCATTTTTGTAGGTTATGTAATCTTTTTTTTACAAAGTTGTAATGTAATTATTTTGAAAATATAGATGCCCACAAGAAATTACAAATATCTTACCTTATCACATCTAAAATCCTCCATGATTATTTTTTCACCAGTTTAATCCAAATAGAAAAAATAATGTTAACGATTTCCAAAAGCTTGTTTTAAAACATGTTAAGACTTTGCAGAAACATTCCGTTTATTCTATATGTTGTTGATTTATAGGTAGGCGAAAACACAGATTTTAAAAATGGTGAACATCAGCAACATGTAACACTATTTCTGTAGAGATCATTGCGAGAAATGCGTTCAAATCGACTTCCATTTTTGAATGAACATTTCAAAATGATCTAAAATTGGGCCGAAGGTAAAAGCCTGCAAGAGTTGGAGGGGTGTTTGACAACTTTTGAGTGGATTTCCCAGTTTCATGGTCTCATTACTTTATACTAAAAATCACATTAGTTCGTCTATGTATGGTATAGTCTGTACCTATGACCAACAACGGATTGTAAACATCTGGCCTATGGAAATAAAGATTTCAATTAGAGCCATCCTACCGGGATAAACACAATGAACCAACGTCACAGAGCATATCCCGCAATGAATATTTACAAGGCTTACACAGCTGCATATCAATGTAAATCATATTGTCTATAATACTGTTTAAAGTTGCCACAATTATTTTCAAAATAACATTAAATAAAGCATTTATGGAGAACATCAAAACGTTTCTCTGTAAACATGTTTCTCAATGACAGGCTGTCAGAAAGTATAAAGCATCTCAAATTAATGCTTAGTGCAATATTTCAGTTTTTCAAATTAATCATACTTGCACAAAGCATGGCAAATATGGCATTTCCTTAACATCACAAATATACTGAAACGCAGTATATCAGAATACCTTTGAAAATGTGTTTTATGAACACTTAGTTTTAAGCTCTACACCATCTATTTCACACATTTGAAATAAGCAAAAGAGGATATTCTCAAAAAGTTGTATGGGCTTTTTTTTTTTTGTAAAGAAAAGGCATTCAAGGTGTTGCATGGCAACTTACGTAATTCATAACTAAATTTGCATTATTTAAAATCAGCCATGTCATTCTTGCATTGGAAAAATTGCAAACTCTAATAAAAATCATAATTCTGGTCATGCCAAAATGATTGAAAATTCAAGGAAAGCTTTTTAATGAATTTTAATACAGCTCCCTTTTGGACATTACGCCATTCAATAATTACGATGTCTTATGCTGGACACATTGCAAGTAAAACTGTTGAATAATAAGCACTCTCACAGGTCAGTGGGTGGAATTACTTTTATGTTCTTATTTTGCAATTAAAATTTTAAGTAATTCCAGTTTTCACGAATATATGATGAATAGTCCAGATTGCTCGCAACTTGTAGAAATGGGTGCAAACAAAGAGAGCATTTTTCCAGTTATTTTCACTATATGGCACACAGGCGAATAACGCATGGTGTAATAGATTCAGAAAATGAATTGTTTAGTTCATGGTCAAAACACAGATAAGTTATATGAGATGTGAACATGTGGGGCATTTGTAATTTTTATTCTGAGAAGGTAGGGTTGAAATAATGGGAAAAGAAAAGGTAGCACCCATACAGGTGGTAAATGCGTGTGTGCGTTAGGTAGGGCAAGGTTAATGAGTTACACAGAATACTTTTTTTCTGATGGTTGGTACGAGGTTGGAAGCATTTCGCAACAGTTTGAAAAAAAAAATATTACAACAAAATTGGAAGAAAAATATAAGCGCTGTCAATTATTTTAAAAGGGTATTGTTTTTGTGCTATTACACATTCTGACATTAGATTTATAGTACACAAGCAACTCCTAGTACTTAAAACGTGTAAGGCTATTTCGAAAAATACAATTTTCATGTTCTAGATTTTAAATTTTAAGAAACTTTGATGGCACTAAAGATGCTGAAAATCAAGCTAAACTTGTCTTAACATCCTTGCAATGATGATGGCACTATCATCAACTGGTTTGACCCCTTCCAATTAAACTGGAGATAAGATTTTGGCACATTAATTAACTAAATCATCATTTAAGATTTAAGTGACAAAATACGTTTAAAATCAAGCGAAACTTGTAAAAACAACGCATCAATGACACTGATGACATCAGGGCACTTTGATGTGACCTTCATGATGACATTGGTTCACTTCGTTAAAATCCAGAATGGTGTATCCACTATACATGTCACTATTTATGCACACTAATACAGGATGCGGATATGCAGTATTACCTGGCATTAATAATTCAGCATATCGATTCTAGGTACATTTTGTGTATCATTTCAACAATGAATTTCAATTTAAAAACGTGCCTGCACAATTATCTAACCCCATGAGAAAACATGTTGTAAAAGGAAAGAATACGATAAGCGGTTATGTAAAACATCCAAAAAATGTTATCGCACTCATTAACAACACCTTCAATAGCACTTCAAACGACTAACAAGTACTGTTCACGTTTCTGGCCATTGAAAAGGCATAATGTCATTGGCAATGTTTTATCTTCAAAAATATGTTTCACTATGCGGTACTGATATTACGATAACATTACTGACATCTTCCTATTCTGAGGAGGAGCTTTGTATGTGTTGCGTTGATACATATCACAAACATATCAAGGTGTTTTACTTGAACATACCTGTCTATCATATCAAAATTTGAAACTTCTCAATGACTGGCATCCTTAATTGACGTAATGCAAGGACTTTAGTTTCAACATGCAGTATTGTTCCACGGTATCTCGATTATAATCAAAATATTACAATACTACTGCGAGCATTTTACTCATCTACGTGCATTTTTCTAGAATTTGTTGTTTCAATGAAAAACAATACCGTCGATGATGTAAACCGTGAGATAAACGTCCATTATGAATCAGCCCTTAGTTTGGCGAAAGGTTTTGCCAAGTACTGTAAAAACAGGATTGGTGCATAGAAATCGTTAGTGCCAACATTTTCCTTTGTAATGCAGATATCAAAGTCTTCCGATGAATGTATAACCAACTTTTATGCGTCCAACAAAAACGAATCAAATTGTTTATGATACAGGTATGCCTTAGGGACAATTTCACGAGTTTGGAACAACAGGCAAATTCGTTACGAAACAAATTCCTTAGAAAATTAAACCATGGACAGTTTGTTCCTGTAGAGAATTGTACCACCTAATTACTTTTGCACGATTTTCTCAAACTGTGGGGCTATGCCTTGAATCGAGGGTGGAACAATATTTCCATCAAAAATAAAGAAAATGAGTCAATCGGTTAAGGACAGAAAACGACGCTAGAATGCAAGGGTTTGAGCTCAAATTAATTGGCATAAAAGGGCCATTGGATGGAAGTCCTTGAAAAAAAGGCATTACGAAACGCGATTTCCAATTTCACGTGACATTGGCTGGAAAAAAGGATACAGCCCTGCTGAAATCTTGAATATGAAATAAATTGCATTAATTATTGGGCGAACATTTGTGTGGCAAGACAAGACTATAAACAAGGGCGTTTCAGTCTGGTTTGCAACCCCGAAGACCATTGAAAAAGCAATTTTCTCACTAACTTAAAATGCTTGCACCTTGAATCATGTCAACATATTGAACTTTATGAACATTCACACGAGACAGCTTTATATTAACGTTTATTCCGATCATCCGATGTTACTAACAATGTCGAGATTTACCAAACGTTTAGTTAAAAAACAAATTAAAAAACGTGAAGTTAGCAACTACAGACTACCGTTATTATACGTCTCACTAGTTAAGATCTTTTAATTGGCAATTTAAAACTCACAATTTGGTTTTAGGTACCTGAAATTCTTTTCTTAAACTATAAATTCACCTGAAGGGTGTCAAGGAATTTTTTCATCATGAAGATACACTAAAAATATTTTGTTAGATCAAGCAGTATTTCTGATCCGTTTTATATAGCTTTTAAAAAGAGACAAGGTTTCGAAGACATTAAAGTTGTGAAATATCGAAATACCAAAAAGTCATTCTTTTAATTACCTTACTTTTGGCCTTACTACATTAATCAGTATGACAATTATAAAATACTTCAAGTGATGACAATTTCATCTACTGGCAAATTTCATAAGAAACATTAAATAGATTAGGAACTATTTGTTAAAAATACTGAAACAGCCTCCTTATGTCCTTAAGTTTTCTACGTAAAATAATACAGGTAGGAATATCACAAATGCTATGGTTCCAACGAACTGAAATACTTTTCAGATCATAATAATTCTACACAACGTTTTAATTGCCACTTCCTTCACACGCGCAGAGTTTAATCAATCAAGTTACCTTTTTACATCTTGAACTAGTTTCATTTTCCAGTAATAAGGTGAACAATGACCCTGTGCTTTATATTTGTTCATGTAATTTGTGCTAAGGTCTGGAAATATAATTATACTTTATGCAATTTGTATGGCCTATCACTTAAAAAGCAATGTCTTTCGCTACATTTTTGAAATTTTTGAATAATACATGCATCGTTTTGAATAATTTATAGCCTTGTACCAGATTCGTTTTCACTCTGATACCAATGAGACTTTTTCACACTCAAGTTGAACAGATCATACATATTATTGATACAATTGTTAACCAAAACATTTATAATTAATCTGTTTAGAACATATCAAGCATTGTCACGCATTTGATGATAATCGGCAGCAAAAACTGGCAAACAGCTTAACGTAGTTATTTGTTAACAAGAAATCATGAAGCTTTAACAAATATGAACGTTATCCTAACAGGTGTAGCTGATATACAAAAGTTTAAGT
Organism: Ophyiulus pilosus; assembly: GCA_033995625.1. NCBI lineage: Eukaryota > Metazoa > Arthropoda > Diplopoda > Julida > Julidae > Ophyiulus > Ophyiulus pilosus. Next base: position 22,407 of record JAUJYV010000316.1, read on the forward strand.
AACAACAAATTGTAAATTTCTTATCAGAATCTCAGCAACCAGCAAAACATGCATTCTGTGTAGATTATTATCACAATACGATGTAATTATTTAACGGAATAGCAATTTTCATACTCGCAAAAACGAGCTGGCACTTTGAGACGTTTTATCATATAACCTTATGACATTTACGATATAACTTCTGATAGTGCGGTGGAAATCTTTGTAGTGCTTTCATAAATTACCCCTATCATACAGTTGCAATTATCACTGCCAGAATTTTAAGTTAATTAGTATCACAAAAACCGACGAAATTCAAGTTACTAACAATTAATTATCCTTGGCGTCATAAGCGTCATGGACAAATTGTGTCATACTTTGTAAGCTTATGTAAATTAGTACAAACGGTCATTGCCCGTTTGAGGTCAGTTTTTTTTTATAATAGACTTAAATGAAGAACCGAACGCGCAGGTACGCAACTATTGATCAAATTAGTAGTTACCATATCTGTAATTAATGATTTGACCTGGAGGAACAATCGATTTCTACAATCAAGAAATTTAAGGGTAGAATGAACTTAAAAATGAAAGCAGTTTATAACGTTTTGTATTTTGTAAACCTGATAGGTTGTTAATTGCACCTGAAAGTTTCCGTACCTATGACAACATGTTGCAAATGTTAGATGAATTAGCCTACGAATACTTGGGTATGTGTAGGGGAAACTGTCAACATAGGAAAATCATTCTGACCCACTTTCAAATTTAATTCGGATTACATTTATCCAAAAATTTGTATGCCAAATCAATCTATGTAAACCGTTGTAACTTTCCCTATAAAATACTCTGCCAATTTGCTGTAAAATATGGCATATTGTAGTTGTGAGATTATCCCAGGAAAACCAAAAAAAAAAAATGTTACATCTTTGATTGTGTCCATGTTTGAGTACGTTTAGACAACTCGTACACCAAAAAGCAATATTTAATTTTTATAGACAATTGTAAGTCTTGTCACTAGTTTGCTACACCAAAGCCACCTGCAAAAAAAGATTAATTTTTAAATGTTCCTCACATATCGTGATAAAAAAATCATGCACCTATGACCGGCTTTTGCGAGCATGCATACAAATAATGCTGGTTTTATGGGGAGGGCTAACCCCCACCATTGAGATTAAATTAAATGCATTTAAATCCATTCACTTCATTGTTTATCGCCAGCCTAAAAACTGCTTTGGTCGTGTTGCTTGCTATTAAAAAAATTGAAAGTATGTCTTTTATGATTATCACGAGAAAATACTAAATTAGTCCATGTTCAAACAACCACAAATTGGAAGGGATTTTAATGTTGAAAACATTTTTTTTATCCTCCTCCCCAAAAAAACCTGCATGCAGACTTCCGCATTGGGTCATGTGCTGCCTATTACCAAACTGAAGATTTCACGCATTCTAATAAAAATCTGGGTAATTACTTGCCCCACAAAATATTTCAACAAGCAAGACATTGGAAAAAAGACAATGCATGGACATTGTGTGAATACCTGGTCACGAAGAAAACGAACCATTGGTTTGTTAAGAAAAGTGAATATAATAGAAAATGTGAACAAGAAAAAATAAGGGCAGATTAAATACATCATAGGCAGATAATTAAAATGGCTTCGTGTTGCACGCAGGTCTGTGAAGGCAAAGGTTATCAACGTGTTAAATCGTTGAGTCTTAAATGAGATTCATGACAAGTAGACGCTCCTAATGAGCAACGCTGTCCCATACATATGTATATGTATGACAAGACTCTGAACACACTGACATACAACAGCTACATTGCTATCGTTGTTTCGATGTTTGTATCGGAACAAATGATTGCATCCTCCTAGATATGGATGAATAAACCAGTCAGAAAGATGGTCAAGGGCTTTTTATACCGTTATGTGGGCTCTGAGCATATAAAACAAAGATTTATACTAGAATGGAACCACAGCCCAGCTAAATGGGCACAAACAATTCATTATCTCAAAGGTTTTAAAAACCAGGTTTCCAAACCATGGAAGAAGTTTTAATTATGCTTTTCTATAAGAAAAAGATATAAAAGTCTTTGACCTGTCTTCCCAAACATTTTTATTTAAAGCTGGTGCAATGTAGAACAAATATATTGTTCCTTCTAAATATATGAATTTCTTATACTAATTTCCCGATCTATTTTCAAACAACGGATTTCACTTACGTCCTTAATAAATTAATGAGGGATTACTGTAATTGTTAAGTCATTCATACCCACAATAAAAATGACGAAATGAACAATCCAATGTTTTCGAGTTATTAAAAATGTTGCATAACGATCTGGTGCATTTTTTCATTAAACACATTCAGGCATGAACTATTGTTTTCCACAACAAACTACCCACTACATTTTCCCTTATTTGCTTTAATTGAAAAAAAGCAGTTGAAAATGGTACCCTCTAGAAATTTTGTTTGCGCCCTCGTTTTACAGTTGAGTTTTTTTTCAGTACAACATTTTCTTGCAGGTTTAGGTCATTCACCTCCATTTCAAAATAAAAGCGAACAAAATGGCTACGAGAATATGAAAATTTATTGCGGCTTTAAATAAAGAAAGTATTGTGGCGCCATCGTGGTAAACGCATTTATTTATGTAAAATAAGGACACCAAATTCTATCCAATTTCTTGAACAGACTTTAAATTTTTTAAAAAGCAGTTTTATGAAAAAGGTATTTTTTGAAATCGAAAGTGCCAACAATTTATTATTTAAATATTTTTCAAGTAGTAATTATCAGACCAGTCGGAGGAATGCAGCCTATATCCAAAAATTAATAATGCACTACCGGGTGTTCAAAGTGGATAAGTAACAAAATCATACATTCCTTTTCTTAACTATAGAAAACTTCAACAATAAAACACAGCTTTCAAGCTCATACAACCCATTTAAGCAATAATGACGTTAATTATTGGCCTTTTTGGTTTGCTAATCCTAGACCAATTAGCAAACCAAAGAGCCAGTGAAAGTTTAAAAATTACATTTCCTCAATTTTTTTTCTAAAGATGTATAATATGTTTAAGGAAGTTGTTAACAGAAAACCTTTGAATGACTGGTCAAACCCAATAGTTAATGTCAAAGATATCATAGAAATTAAAACATCACAAAAGCAAAGATATTTAATAAAGTCGCACAGATGTAATTTTTCTATACAAATACTCAACAAAATTTTAAATATTAAACAATCAAAGTTGCTTATAATATTTGGATTAATTCACCTGCGACTTAGAACAAAACATTACGTAGTTGTACAATCTAAATTTTCGGATCAGCAGCAATCTAACACTATTAGAAGTATCTAAAACCACAAGCATAAAGAGGGTGCCTAAATCTGCACAGTCACTCATTTTGTCTGATTTGAAAATACTATTAAGGAAAGGGTGGCGTTAATTTCACGTAATTTTTTTTTCTCCAAACTTTACTAGAGCAAAGTAAAATCTTCTTCCTGTATAAGAGAAAACCGTGGCATTCACTAAAAATAAAAGTAGAAATTGTTTTCCGCAAACCAATTCAAGAAATTCCCAATCGCATAAAAAAGCACCGCAATTTGACACAAAAAAATGAACATCAAGTGGCTACACCCAGTAGACGAAAAATTCAATCACATTCTAAGACTACAATATTATTAGAAGTTCTCATCCATGTACTGTCGAACATAGGCACATACTGTAGACTGACTAGTGAATGGTCACTTGCACCAGGCCAATCTTATCATTAAAGACACCAACAGAGGACCAGTAACTATTTATAGTTTTCCGCTCCTAAATTTTCAATTTGTTGTCCCTTCTTAAGTTTGAATTGTTTTACAATATTTATCATGCTGTATATATGTATGTATTCATTAGTATGTTTATGACAATAGCATGTAAAAAGAGGATCTTGATTTGCGTTTTGAAGTTATGAATATATTCTTCTCATGTTACCTTTTTTGTAAGGTGTAATACAATTTATAAACTTTAATAACAGAATTGAGTGTATACAAAATCCGATTTATGTTGAAGCTGTCCATGACACCAGCTGAAAAATATACTGTATTTGATCTTATTGATGCTTAATTTTAATATAAAAAATCCTTATCTGGATTCGTCAAATATAGCAATTTATGATTATGCCCAGAATTCACCTGTCAGGTCAGTACACGAATTCAATTTTTTTCTAGATCATATAAGGGCATTAGTGTAATGCTGATTAACAAACATACGACTTTCATAATGCAAATACATTTTGAAAACTGGTTCGCGTTTATCCTCAAAGATGGATAGCTCCTAAATTTCACTTACTTTCACCTAGCAAAGTATGAAGTTTTTCCACCTGCATATTTCACAACCTTAATACAAGTCGTCAACCCAGCACGTTGAGGGGTTGTTCATATACATTTTATCTTTTCTCTTTTTTTTCATTCAATTTTTTCAGTAAAGCTTTGACTGAAAATCGTGGCTAGACTACTTCACTTCCTCATTCCAGTGAAACCACGGTGGCTTATTCGTGAGGTACTATTTACGTACTAGTTAAAACGGATTATACAATATAGCATTCTCTATAATTTGCCATAATTCCACTTAGCCTAAATTGCAACGTGTTGTATACAAGTTGTGTAAGTTTTTTTTCATATTCCCCACCCAAGCTGTGCATAGAAAAGAATTAATGCATAACAGGATTCGCATGAATTGTAACAAAGAATAAAGATTATAATTTAACTTGAAAATATATTGCTTGTTGCGATGTAATTATTAAGTAGCCTCAAAATTTATGCTAACCTTAAATTTCAATGCCTTTAAGTTTATTGTCAATGAAGACAAGTCTTCTCTTAAAATATCGCGTTCTTTAAAAATATTTCATAATAAAACTACAATGAAACAACATATTATATTGTGTCGCTTGCACCAATCCCAATCTCAAGTTATGAAAAATGAACAGCAAAGGATCGATGGACTTGCCGCAATGTTTTTTTTTTAATGTGTAATTTAATATTATTAACGACAATTTTTTTTAAAGTGATTAATAACACGCAACAAGGACAAATTTATAACTCGTAAAATCATAATTTATGCAGATTAAATTGCGTTTTTGGTAATATTTTTGGGTCAACACTCTGCAGTAGCTCAGTTAGTCATCTAATAAACATGAACAAGTGTTTAGTTAGACACTGGTTAGGCAATGCCATCAAGGTTTAAAAATCCAAGTCTAGTGTGACCATTTACATTATTAACAGCAGCATGGTAGACAAGACCTTAACACATTTACATGTAAAATAAATAAGAATAATGATTATTATTATTATTTTTTATGAAATTTAAAAAAACAAAATAATTATCATGCGATAAGAAATTCAATTCTATTAGAAATGCACGCCATGCATGCTAAAATGTCCTCTAAAGCACCTAAAAACCCACTATAATTTGTAATTGAAATGCTGACATCAGACAACAAGACTACTGATTGCAGCCAAATTATGTATTTACAAATAGTAGGCAAATACAGCCTAAAGCAGCTTCGTAAACACTAGAAATTTTTTTTTTTTTACAAATATTTGCTAGTGATCAATCAAAAATAAGAAATTTGTACACTATTGAAAGTACTTTATGGTATCCTCATTATTGTAAGTTTCTGTTCAGCCAAATGTAATAATGAACTAAATATTTAAACATAAAGTTAACCTACAAATCGAGACATGTTATAATATATACGAATTGTTTAAACACGTGTGTCGATGAAAACATGTACTGCAAATTCTACAAATATATTTTGGAAAAAAGACACACTAATACATTTTCAAGACTTCATATTTCAAAATATTGCATGCATTTTTATCATTATGTTCTTAAAAATTCACTTTCCTATATATTTTTCTTTCCCAAATGAAAAAACCCAAAAAAAACATACAGAACTTGTTTAACCCTTGAGATGAAACATAAATCTAGATTTTAACTGGAAACCGACGACCACCTATGGTATACAGATGGTCATTTTTTATAACAAGCTATCAAGAAATTAGATTTTCCACTCCACAACTATACGTGACAAGAATATTTGCTGTAAAGCCGTTAGGTTCCCATTTCACATACAAGACTAAGTCATATGTGCATAAGTATCATACTGTCACATCTATCAAAGGGTCAATGCCTGAGTTTTGCTTTAAAAGATTTTTTATGTTTGTGAATAAAGGGTTTATGGATAAAAGAGGTGGAGGAAAACCAAAGTTATAAAATGCTCTCATTTTCACCGTTTAATTTCATTATTAACTTACTATCTGACATGTTTATCAAAAATCGAGATTTCCAAACAACTTTTCAGTGAAACAAATCAGCGCAATAATTTAATCGTAGTTGCAAAACCAGCAAGTTCAGTTCAATGACAGCAAGTAATGTACAAGATAAGATTCTGTATATATTTACAAATTGCCAATTAAGGTTTCAAAATGATTACAGTTGAATAATTTTTAAAATTTAATTAAAGCATTAACTAACAAGTTTTTTCAAAACTTTAAAAAAAACGTAACGAAAATAAACAAGAATAACAGAACATTTTCCATTTTATACTTTTAATTTTCCAATTCCAATTTACCTATACTGCATTCAAATATTTGTAATATTTGAGCCAATAAAATCTAGTAAATTAGATTGTGACATCGATATAGTTGTTGTTTTTTCGGACACTCTTTGTGGATGTAATTAATTTTGTACCTTCACATTCGTTTGCATACATTGCATTGTTCAGATTAGAACATCCGCATTTCAACAAGTGTCCTCGATTCATACATGATTTTCATAGTCAAAAATAATCTCTATTGACAATCACGATAAAGAACCGAATAATACAATTTCAAACTTCTGTTAACTATTGCATTATGGGTAAGGCGGCTATTACTCAAATTTTAAATTTTGCTGATGTATTATCGGAAAACAAATCTTATCTTCATATAACTTCTTAAACCGAAGATGCTAGAATCTGCAAACTTCGAAAATTACTAAGTTCAACATATTGCTTCTATAATTTTCTTTTTAAATTCAACGAGAATCATGTTAACAATCAAATCAATCATATCACACATATTTGTAAAAAAAACTTTTTGAAAGTTTTTAAAAGAAACTGTCCTACCTTGACACCACAGTCCACAGCCTCCATTTTTAAACACTTGATTGGAAATCAATCAGTTGATGTATTAACCAAAAATGAAGCACATGGGTCTGTTGTTATTTAAAACCGTGTTAATTAACTGTTAAGCCGCTATTACGCTGGAGCAAAACGCGCGGGGTGTGTGCTCGGTGGCTCACTCAACCCAAATAATGAATCTCCAGGTAGTCCATGGCTCCCTTTAAACCAGGTCACTTTCCATTGCGATGCGCTTTGCTAAAAAAATCGCACAATCAACAGCATTTCATTGCTTTGTTGCTTGGAAAAAGCGCGAAACAAACTGCCTAACAATTGGTTAACTGCAGTGGCAAAACTGGGGCTACCAGTATCAGCTGACCGTAAGAGGGCGCTACCAACCGTACTAAAATGGTTCAGGATATATCCACTGCTATTATACGCTCATTTAACCTATTTCAAGTAATCCTTAATAGAGAAATGATGTTGTGGAAAAACTTGAATGGCTATATGGGGGTTAATTTCAAATGTATGACTGACCAGGGCAGTTAAATCTGCCTGAGGGGTGCCTCAGCCCACACCGACAAATGCAATCAGTAGGGCACAAGGTAAGTAGGCAAAACATATAGACAAACAAGTACAGAAATTGTCATCAGCCTATAAAGCTGAGAAAGATGAGACATCCACTAAATAAGATACATTTAACGATTTGTAGGATTTATGATTCTCAAAATCAGTTTAAATTGATTCCTCAACGTTCTAAGTTTTTACACTTTTGATTTTCTTTTTCCACGCTGATAAAAAATAAAGTACAAAGTCGAAATCATAATAAATGCAATTTAGCATTTTTTATACTTCTTGTACTAGGATAACAATTAAAAGAAATTCATATTTTAAATTAGTATCATCACTTAGTTTCAAATAAGCACTCTATAATACATTATTAAACCCAATCCCTATTTCCAATGGACACTCCCTAAATGTCTTCAATAATTACGATCCGGAACTGACCAGTTCAAATACTGAAAACTGAACTTTCCATTTTTTTTTTTTCAAATATGGCCACATTTTTACTCTCTTATTAACAGATAAAGGAATATTCTCATATTTGTAGGGCCAATGCATAAATACATATATTTCCAAATAATCTGAACTTCATCAAATGGAAAAAACCTTTTTCCGCCAAAAAATTAAAATCCCACTTCACAGCAATACAATAAGAAAATTCATGTGAAAATGATCAAAATGGCTGTTTTTCAGACAACACTTATGCCAGTGCTTTCGTAAAACACCATAATATGACAGAAGAATATCTCCCAAAATGCATGAAATAGCACCATGGAAACCCTCTTACGTTCACACCGGGCAAATAGGTGATTGTCCCTAAGTTAACCATGTTCCACGGTGTATATTTACGTCTTCCTTATTCTACCTATCCTGTGATTAATTCATAGCAGAACATACGTATTTGATTGCCTGTTATTCAACAACTACCTCCAATACTATATTCAAATACTTCCAAGTTTAATGCTCTATCATAAACTCAAAATAAGTATATATGGAGTTGACCAAATACTTTTTTCGCTAAAACAATTCGATGCTCCCAATCCATAAAAAAGTGTACATATAGCTTTAATTGAATGTAAATGAATGCACGAATGCTAAATTTATATTTCATAGAAAAAAGATGACATTAATATAATTACAAATGACGAATAAAGGTTTACTATTAAACTTAGCCGAAATGTGCCCACACGTATAGTACAATCTTGCTTAATAGAAAAGTCATAAGGGTGGAGGCCGCTCATAAAAAGTTGGTTCATTATACAGTAACGGGAAATAATAATAAAAACTTTCGTTTTTTTTAATCAAGATTATGTCGGGGCATTGTTTTCTCAATTGCGAACGACCTTATACCCTGCCCATCTCAGCAAGATACAGCGGAAAACATATAAAAGAAAACAATGTATAAAAACGTTATCTGGCAGTGACAATGTAAGTTTCGGTATGGTTTTATACCAGTTTAGAGGAACAATAAATTGCCACAAGTTTACATTTATGTTTACATGGGAAGCATACATAATCACTGCCACAAAACACGGGTTGGGAAAATGCCTCGCTCAAGCACTGCTATACAGTACATTTGAGTATTAAGGATGTGCCACAATTCATTTTGACGATAATGTCAGCCATGAAATGCCATGCAAATGCATACTGTACGCGTTCTTATAAAATATAGTTAAAACTGGTAATTCCGATTTGAACTTGCTCTGTAGGAATAAGGCCTGCTTTCCTGAAGGACTTTGTATGCTAAAGTTACAGTATACAGCCTCTGACAAGATCGCTACAGTGTGGAAAGACCATTCAGTGCTTCCAACCAATACAATTTCAATTTAGGGCAACATAAACATGTGTTCTATTCCTTAATTTCTTGATGTACATTAGCATGCAGATCACAAACATTTAAGCCCAAAGATCAAAGATTATCTTCTTAAGTTTTACAGCTGCAGACCTCTTGAGAACCAATACAAACAAATTTACCAAGGAACACTTAATTCAATTTCTTATTCAACTCAGTGCCCTTATGTCATCATATACTTTGAAATACAATTTGGCAGAGGGGAGCTGTACAATACACATACGGTATACCCAAATTTATTTCACAGTTGGTTACATTCGATTCATTAGACATAGTTAAGAATATCCTTTGGATGGACATTGAATGAATAATGAACAATAGTACGAATCCAATTTAGTCGGGAGCTTCATCAAGGGGCTTGAGTGGCAAGTTCGACCGCATCGATGGTAACCCTCTATCAATTTCTAATTAAACTGAAATATTTATAAAATATCCAAAGTTAAACCCACCCAACATTGACCTGAATGTGTCCCTCGAGGGATGTATTCCTGTACAATGCGATGAAATACGACAAGATGTGCTACCCTGTACCCATACTTTTCCATATCCCGAGGTGTACAAGTGTGTTCAAATCAAAAATTGAACAAGTTGCAACATAACCCAGTCATCGTTGTTGGCTTAGCCTATTTGCAGCAAAGTCCGACAAACGTGACACCTATGCCTTCAGCAAACGTCTTAATAAACTAAGTCCACGATGGTGGACCGGTGCATTACATTTTGCGTTATCTTGGTTGAGCTCGTAAACACGTAGCCTAATTACGTCCAAACTTTACCTATATATATATATTTTCAGGACCAGTTCTCATCCTTAGCTATTTTGGGGCGCAACTGGCACTGGGCCTACTGGCATTCAGTGTCAGAGTTCTCGATTCATTGCTAAACCTTCATCGTGAAAACCGAAATGAGGCTACGGTCGTACATTCACGGGCGAAACGAGAAGGCCTACTTTATATATAAACAGAATCTTTAATCATACTTTGCATTTCAAGACTGGCAAGGCGACGGTAAAAAGTCCTACTTTCACTTTTGTTTTAGTTCAAAAACAAAACTTTTATAGATTTTAAACTCACGCTGCACATTCACAAACATTCAAGCTGGCATTGGCTAAGACATTGCAAAAATAACTTCCACAGGAAATGTTAATCAAATAAATAAAGGGTATAACTACTTTTATTTTATGACTAACTTTTAAGTTCTCCTAACATTTTGAAAGACAACAACAATGATTCATTTCAAACTTGTCAAAATTGATCATGAAACTGTACGTGGCTTCTATTTTGCTGTTGCATTTTAGTCATTTATGGCACAAGTTAAATTATATTCAGTACTCTAATTTAATAAAATTATCATAGGCTCACCAACATAATTCATATTCTATGAATACATCACAAAACAAACAAAAAAGTATTTAGTACTTTTGCGTTATCCACAGACTAACGGAGGTTATGTTTGGTCAATACAATACGTGTCCATTCTGGTAGTCTTTGATAATGGAAAGTACCATTTATTTTGTTGTCGCCTTATACAAATGATATTACAAATCCAAAATCTCATGAATACCGATGATTACCAATCCAAGCTCAGATTTGCAAAATCAACAAGCCTATAAATGCAACATTTCCATAGCGCAACCCTGAAATAGTTCGAGTGTGCAACAACTTAATTAGATTGGAGGTTACCCATTATAAATGCATTCGGTTTTTTTACTCTAATTAATTACTCCCGATTATGGCGTGCAATCTGTTACTTATCAGACCACTTCAGCGTCTTAATTTATACCGTGTCGCCTCCTAACTGCAACCAATTTTACCAATGCACGCACTGTTGATTAGTGAGGAAACGTTTGCACATTGTCCCTGACCAAATAATCAAGGCAGACTCATTCGCGAAGAATAGCATTTTAATTATATCAAGGGTGTCAATGAATACCGCAAAAATGGTAATATATCGAGGATTAATTCGTGTTTGCCAATACAGTATTGGAAAAAAAGCAACAGTATACTTTGTTCGCGCTGTTTGCAAAGTAAACATGGCAAATGCCCTTCTTACTGACAGCTTTCAAAGAAGGAGGTCAGGTCAAAGGGCAGGACCTTCTATGCATTCCGTATTGCACAACAAAAGGTGTCATAACTCTTAATTGCTGAACACGGATAAAAAAAGGAGTAAACTTCAGAAAAACTTACCTAACACGTGACCAGCTTGACCACCAATGACTAGATGTTACTAAAAAGGACGAAGAGCGTGCCTTATTGTCCAAGAAGCCTGAAATTTGAAAATTGAGACAATTGTGAGCTTTGAATAGTGTCGGATTAAACATAATTGGAAAATCTGTTTAAACAAAAAAAAATAACTTGAGCAGGTCATGCGGTTTAAAGCATAAAGTAGTATGTTAACCAATCGGTACAAATACGTCGGTAGAAATCCCTGAACAGAAATGTGTAGACATCTTAGAAATATTGACCTGAGTTGATGCAACAGGATATTTTACCCTTACATAGCTGCAGGGAGGGCGAGGGCACCTAACAATTAATCTGTCAATCACCTACCACCAAAAACATTTAATTGACAATTTGACACAATTGGAGGCTGCGTGGCCTTGATGGATTGTCTTATAATATTTAAAATGAATTCGAAAATTTGTTCTGTAAATAAACAACTTGGCAAAATGCAGTAATAAACAATCGGTACTAAACCTCTCAACCATACAACCCAGCCCTGACCCCTCCAAAAGCTTAATCTTCGAAAGTTTCGATTTTATAAACACACAAACCTTTTCTTAACCTTTCAAGCTACTATAACCTAATTTCATATTGACAACGTTAACTTGAACTAAAATTAAATTGTTTTAAACACTGATGGGAAAGCCTATTTAGCATCCGATAACTCCAAGAGCATTAATGGCACTTTATAAACTGTAAACGCTGCAAGAGTTAAAATAGTGCTGAATTTCGCCTTCAGTTTTATGACCCTTAATTAATCAGTGACTTGATTGAAAATTCATCGTTATTTTGGTTAGATAAATAATAAAAACTAACAATTTAGCTAATGTTTTCCAGCTAAGAATGCTTAGGTTACACTACAGGATAGACAAATATGTAAATACAATGAGGCTTTAAATGCATTTAAGAAAGTATCTTATCTTAATAAGCAAACCAATATCATACATAATATTTCATCATAAAGTGCTTTGGACGTGAAAGCGAGGGGGCCACTTCGTAATACTTAAATTCATATTTAAATTAAAGTCGACCGGTTTTAATGATAACATAAATTAAATATCTGATATTTTATCAAGATAAATGGCCATATAATATAATTAACCCGTCATGTATAGTGGGGAAAAAAACTTAATTTACTTTCATTGGATATGATTAGTTTCGAAACTTGATAATAATCAGAAGTTTGTGCAAACAGACATTGACGAATATACAACTTAGATGATGTAAGTGCGCCATACTACAGCATGGAATATTTCACTAATACAGAAAATAAGTAACTGAAAATAATTAAAACAAACAATTGAAAGCCCATTTTCAAAACAAAAACTCCACTGAATAGTAGTCTGCATCAGCGTGACACTAAATGCTAAGCCCAGCCACACTGACCTACGGCCTGAGGCTCTCATTTATATGCTTAAGCTAAATACAGTTATGTAGGCTACGAATAACATTGGAAAATGGCCGGGGAAAACTAGGCCTATGCCATGAACTAGACACACATGTCATTTGAAAAGTGTACAAATAAAACAACTTTCTTAGACGGATCGCGAGTACATAAAAACCCACTCATTTAAACGAACAAGTGTCTAGAAATGAAAAAAAATTTCACGACTAAAGTTGACAAAGCAATCTTTTTTTATGTCAATGTATGTTGAAAATGATAACAGGTCCTATATAGACTGTCATAATTAAACCAGGGCTGGCACGATATTTTATTTAGCATTTAAATCAAAAAAAATTTCTTTGACTGTGTTCTGACTGACTTCCCATAGCGCAAATTTCAAAAACATGATGGGCCTTCAATTTTAGAATATCCATTGATTATTATTGAAAGTCGCTGTATTTTTGTGCTATAAAGAGGGGAAAACTAATGGTACACGGCCATGACAGTACAGACTACATGACCAAGGAACTATAAATTACTATTGGAATACTGTAAAATCAAGAATGCAAATAACGAACATTAGCTACAGGTGATATGCTAGAAATTTAAAAAGAGCCTAAGACTAAAACAACTGCCTGCATCAACTCCTGACGACTCCTCAAGATAGATAATCTTTGCAAATTGTTCAGAGTTACAAACTGCAACAAGGACCGAGATAACTTTACCATAACAATCTTCTTCAAACAATACCATGCTAATATAAAAACAAGTTTTTGCGAAGAAATTATTTGATACTGAAAAAAATGTAAACCTCGCCTTTTCAATTTTTGCCTACAAACTTTCATTATCTTTGTGTCGTGTTAGAAGACCGACGAAAAAACATTTCCACAAGAAGAAAAAAAAACAAGAAAAAAAACTGACAGTATGTGATGAAAAGAACTTGAAAGCATGTAGAGTAGGTTTATGAATAATGTTAAAAAAATCCTATTAAAATATAGGCTATATGCTTGCTATTTTCATCCAAAACTTGTATTTCTAATTAATTATGATGCTTAATGCGAAGCATTTGTTTTCTGTCCAAAAAAATCAAAGTGGAGCAAGTGGAAACTAAGACAAGACCCGCTAATCCTTAATAATTAATGTATCTGGACATGCGAATTTTGCGTAAAATTTATTATCTTTACGTCCGTAACACGTTCAGCCTATAGCAATGGGTCCGCTATTATAAGGTGGTGCTCAAAGGGGTGGGCTGACCGCTAAGCTAATGTTAAGATGTCACAGAAAAAAAAAAGTTGCATTACAAATTTTGGGTAAGGAGTAGATTTTAATCTTTAGAAAGCCTGTTAACCCACTGGCCTTCATAGCCTTTTATTTTGTACTCTATGATTCAGCTGATCCAGATCTCAATACACAGACCCACGTGGTAAACATCGCTGACATGTAGTCTTTTGTAATTCGAAGCAAATCAATGTTTCTAATAAAAGCCTCGGGGTTTCGGCTTTGACACGTGGGGTTCCTCCATTGTGATACTTTAAAGATATTTTGGGTGGGAAAATTACGAAAGCGTCCACACACACTAAGTCAAAATGGGGTTTTCACTTTTAGCTTGGGTGGTTTTCGTTCGAAGAATGGCATTCAAATGCCATCGATGACTAATCAATACCATGTAAGGATAAGAACGATAAAACATCTCGGCTTTGGCCAACTACAGGATAAACATTTGCACTGACATGTTTATGGTCTCATACTCTCATTAACGCATCATTTTCCTTGATAGACGCTTTGGTTCTTGAATTACAACCTCGGAAACAATAGTGGCAAACATGTCTTTGTTTTGATTTTTACGAGCAATACATATTAATACAATAGTGATTAAACGCACACAATGTAAAATAAATTCTACATTGATTTACTAACTCAAGTTTCTGATTTTAGTTCAAATATTTGCAAAAAAGCTTTAATGTTAATATGCTCGTACCATGCAGCGCCTTTGTTATGCAGATTTAAAATAAAAAACAATTATGTCTGAATAAAGATTATTCTGAAGGTGTTTTAATGTTTTCATTTTTACTAAAAAAAACTACACCAGATGGATTGCCCCTGAAATGAAATTTTCAATTTCTCTGGTTCTTGTAGTTTTTAACATAATTTAATTTAACTATACCATCTAGACAGCTAGATGATGACTAGAAAATACTTGACCGTGGTTAAACACAATGGTGTATGAGAATTAATGACATGGGGGTTAATGTAGAGGATCAAAGCACAGTGATTTTTAGGGCATTTTCGTTCGCTTTTTAAATATGATTATATACTTAAAAACTAATGAAAATTTAACGGTCGATTAAGTAATTGGCTATGGTGAAACGTTAAAATTGTTTTGCTTTTTTTGATATTCTACTTATCTAATTTCATCTCCATAAATGGTCATTACAAAATATCTTCATAAGTCTAATTGCGAAGCAGTGTAAAATTTCACTAAAAAAACCTTTTGAGGTTTTCGGCAAGCCCTCGTGTTTTGACATTTACAATTGTATTTCAAAAAGTGGAGATGAATAAATTACAATCTTCATTTACCTGTTTGCCTAAAAAGTAATATGTAGAGCTAACCTGAAGGATGATCAAAATTGACTATGAGGGCATTCTGGGAACAAGCCCAAGGTTATGTAAAACAGACATCCTCTTTTTCACAGTTCAACATTTACGTTAAACAACAACAACAACAACAACAACAACAGAAGCAGCAAACAATTACCATCCTTGACTGAAATTCTCTAAGATTCTCGCAATTAAAGCACTCAGTTACGTAATGTTCATAGAAGAATGGATGTACTTTTTTCACGTTAATTAAGATTTCATAACCAAAAAGACATAATTGTAAAGACATTACTAAATAACTAGGGCTTTCCAAAGTTGACAAATACTGGCAAATTCATGATTTAGAAAATCCCAACAATGGACAATACAAATTATCATATTGCAGTTTCTATGATTATGAATACTTTGAACGAAAATGTATGGTTACAACATAACAATTAGCCTTCAAAAAACGTTATGCATTGAACACAACGATAATTAAGTTATTCTCAACTTCAAAGCAACTTTAAGTAAAATCGACGATAAAATCATTCTGCACGAACTAAATTAAACTAAGATTCAGAATACGTTTTTCATTGCTAAACTAAATTAAAGAACCAAACAATGGTAAGATTACACGACTAATCCTAAACAATTTAATCCAAGTCCTTGTGTTTCTTTCGTAAGAATTTCAAGCCAGACATAAGAGTATTAAGCATATTTTGCAATAGCGGACAGGCTTCTCGCCACAAATTAATTTTAATCATCACCTTATTTTATTTTTTTATTTTTTTACCAGGCTGAGTGTTGTATACGCCTGAATTGCTGATCGGGTTAAGGTTACCATTCAGAATGGGGCAAGGGTTAATTTTGCTGGTTTTTATCGACATTGCTGCACAGGGAAGCTTTAGCTACCAATTAAAACTAGGTAATTTCCCTGTCAATGGGAGCGTGCGTATTGTATTTAATTGCGTGTTACAATAACAATGAAAGGTGAACCGGTGAGCAGATGAGCTGTTTGGGATGTTATCTGGGAAAAAAATGCAGGAAATCAAGGCTGTCCATTCTTTTCCTCCGTGAAATGGCAAAAATAATCAACAAACGAATTGCAACATCCCACAGTTCTATTAGTATTGCATTACTGGGCGTTTCAGTCTCATATAAACAGAAATTTCTAAATACTGTACATGAAAATTGAGATATGATTAATAATGTCCGAATTACATTACCGATTACAATAAGAAACTAATTGGTTTTTTCAAATTACGAAATAGCCATGAATTGAATGCGGTTTAACATTTCATACATAATTAAGATTCTCCAGGTATTGCAAAAGCAAAGAGAGAAACTAATTTCCTATGCTCTTTACTCAGCAACACTATAACAAATGCTAGCGGACCACTGAAAAGTCTATATGGAATTTATGCAAAAGTCTTAAGATGACTAAAAAATGTAAGTTTCGACCACAAAGATAAGTCGCATAGTGATAATACTTAGTTACCCAATTTTAACAGAGGAAGAGAATGCAAGCAATTAACAAAAATTAGTTTCCAACAATCAATCTTTCAAAGTTCAAAATTGTGAATTATTAATTTTTTTGTTAAAAGTCAGAATAATGTAAACACACATATGGATAGCTAGAACAAGAAGTTGAAAACAAATATTTCCTGAATCAGGCCCAGTTCAAAATGTGGACGCTAACTTGAACGCTAAACATGATAATAAGTAATAATAGCCAAATAAGTTATTTAAAACCACATAAATTAATAATGAATTAGCATTGCATACCTGCAATCTCCAGTAACTCAAAGTATGTGCTTTATGTGCTACACATGAGAGATAATCATTACAGACTTTCCCAACCAAGTGAGGAATTAAAGTGAGTACATGCACAAACTGAAGTGCCAGCAAAATCCAGTGGCATTGGTCCAATCGATTTCTATATTATCTCTTGGTAAAAAGCGCATCACGTTACTAGCTAGATTTATGGGGAATCATCCACCATTTATAATGAAATTTCCCACATGCCAAAAGCCGCAATAAAGTACAATCCTAGTCAACCTGCGTGACATTCATATAATCCTCTGGAATTTCATTAAAACGATCTTTGCCAAAACCTGCACGTAATTTATAGCTTAGCGGACATGTAATTTTATTAATTTAATTAAAACTGGATTCACGCTTTCAGAAATCGGCTTCAAGCTTAATGGACTAAAAATCCACATGGTTCCTGTGCAAGCAGAAAACGTGGCCATAGCAGCATTGATTGTGTCTCCTAATAAATAGCTAGTCTTTAAAGTTGTCCTTTGATAAACTTTATAAATAGTCAACAATTACAAATATTGTCAAAATTGGAGGCTAAAATGCAGGCTAAAACAATCTAATTCTACATATCCAAGGATATGACAACGAGGTTCGAGATTGAGAGATGCAGAAAAAAATGTATTATTACAATTTCAAAATTCTAAATCCCTTGAAGGATGAATTTGGCACTTTAACAAAACTAACTTAAAAATGTGACATCTAGCCGCTAAGTTAT
Organism: Ophyiulus pilosus; assembly: GCA_033995625.1. Lineage (NCBI taxonomy): Eukaryota > Metazoa > Arthropoda > Diplopoda > Julida > Julidae > Ophyiulus > Ophyiulus pilosus. Next base: position 40,656 of record JAUJYV010000316.1, read on the forward strand.
ATGAAACAAGAGTAGTAATATATTAAAATAAATATAATAAGTGAAAATTCAAGACCTTGTTTAGTGAAATTTGCATGACTTCTTAGAGACTTGGCCATGCAAATAAAAACCAGTGACACAGTAGTATTGTCATCGAACAGTTAATCCCAAGTTCAAAGTATTAATTATGTTAAAATGTTACACACACGACAACTCCTTTCACAAGTTTGACCGCTGGTCCCTACTTCAATTAGTTTCAAAGAACATATTTCTTGTATCAATGCCATTCAACAATGAATCAAAAGGACTAGATTTTGTTGGAACAAAGATGGCAACATATAATAGCGACGTAACCGCAGACAGCAGAGAATTAGAATGCAAGGTGAAAGTTAATCATGTCATTAAGACAATGAATAACAATGACAGAAGTTCAGTATTTCATTATGTTTTGCAAGTTATGCTTTTTAAAGTATACAGGCAACTATACTATTTGCAATGTGCATCGATATGGACATTTGCAGTCTGCGCTGGATACTTTGATTTCATAACCTTGAAATTTCCAGAGGAAGGCTATGCACGTAATGCCCTTATTGAACTGTTCAAAATACAGCATAAATATCATTAAGATGGACTATATACGTGCCAGTTGCCTTGCATCTGCTCTGACATCTGTCATCAAGTCGTTATCAACAGAAAACATCCTTCTTACCATAATTCCTGCGAACTTTTTCAATTTTAAGTACAATTTTCGTGACACAAAACTCATAAATGATTCACAAGGAAAACAAAACATGAAGAACATAAAGAATAAAAATTTATCACAATCTTTGTGAAGCACATGTAGGTTGCTATATATACCTAGGGCACCGTTACCTTGTAAATCATGCAAATTTTAATTTATCAATATTTGATAATTAATCTAGTGTACAAGACCTTCCAGGCAACATTTTCTCCACTTAGGCGTTGCTATAACTGCAGATCATGCCATAATGTGTACACAAACCCAGGTTTCTAACCTTTTTTCTGTTCAAAGCAAACTACACTAGGTCTGAAATTGTCTCGCCACAACTGCTTAAAAACACAGGAATAAAAGGTGCACAACAGAAAACACAACACAGGCACAACCAAGTCTCGTATAAGGGAAATTTTCTTCACCTTATAAAAGCTCGTACTTTTGGTGGGCTGCACCTGGGATAGTAACTTAATCGACCATTAAACTTTCATTTGTTTATACGACATGGATGACCTTTAAAATCTAAACGAAAATTGCCATAAGGAGGGTTGTCATCGTGATTTCAATCTTCTGGACGCTCTGGGAATAAGATTTTGGGTGGGTTTTATATTTCGACCAATTACTTTATCAACCGTTAAATGTATATCCATTTATTAGACTATGCAATGTAAAGACCTCGAAGCTGAAAGAAAATTGCCTTAATATCACTGTCAAGAGAGTATATCAGGCAAAATTTCTATTTACAATCAGAATAAGGAAGGTAAATTCACAGCTATTCACACAATGCATGCCATTAGTGCGCCGCGGCACACCGGATGGGGCAAATAGGACACGAATCTTATTATTAGAGAGTTTGAGGCAGCCAACGTTAACGAAACGATAAAGAGAAACAGCACTGGCGGCCCGGAATGACATTGGAATGCCATTCTTCGAATAGGATAGTCTTTTGACATTTCGGGCCAGCGCTGTTTCTCGTTATCGTTATCGTTTACCGGCTCAAACTCTCTATAATTACGGGAAACGTCTTTACTTAAATTTCCATTTGGCGACGTATATTGTACGTCGTCAAAGCTCACTATTTTTGTAATCGTACAATTAAAACACATGCAGCGTGCCAAAGTCGTACGCAGCATAGAATTATTTGACACTGATTTCGTGCAAAAGCATGACTGGTCCGGGTTCAAATTACAAAGCTACATTTATACCAAGGATGGGATTCGAAGAAAACGGATATACCTGAGATTCTCACCCAGGACCCAAGTATGGATGTTTTCATGGTTTTTTTTTTATCAAGGTCAAATGCAACAACTTAAAGTTTAATATCACGCATGCGGCATATTAAATAAGCTTACTAGATGTAGATCCGGATTCGGTGGAATTGAAATACGGCTTTATCGTCCTTCGTTTCGATTAAATGTCAGTCTTGGCGTTCTTAATAAAGTTGATGTTTCCACTTTTTTAAAGTGTACCCGGAAGAACTTCGCTAAGTAAGCGAATGGCCAGAAGCTATATAGTATTCCAGAGCTTTTTCACGACACGATATCCGCACAGTCGAGACGAAACAAATGGTTACATTTTACCTGACGTCACCACAGCTACATTCGAGTATAGGACGCGATTTAATTATGAACTTTATAGCTTTTATCAATGTCATTACGTGCATTATATTTCGTGATGTATGCCGATCACGGTCACACAGGCTTATTCATCGTGCAGACGAAACTAAGTATGGCAAACCGTCATTATCACTATATTAAACCTAAATTTCTAATCGCTGTAGGTGTTTTAATTCAAACAAAGTTACGTATTTAAAATTTTAGAACCCTTAATAATATTTTTAACTCAAATTTTATCATTTAAACTCCGTTAATGGAAAGATATTTACTTCAGCAACATGCCATACGCGATTTTTGGCTACGCAGTGGTACAACTTTGGAATCCGAAGAAGGGCACATTATTTTCATTGGCTGCTTGCCTGCGTCAGCTAAGTATAGATACGAGATTTATTTCAATTTAGATTTAATGCTTGTGTTTAAATAAAATTACTGAAATATATGTAAAATTTAAAGTTTAAAATACAATTGTATAGATTAATAATTTAAATATAAGTCGAATATTAATTGTTTTTTAAATTTATCATTAAAACTAAAATTCAACATGTTGTAATGTTGAATCCCATTTTGTTTCCCAAATTATCCCAAATTACCTGGTAATAATATACAGAGCGGCACATTAATATTATTGGACAATTTTGGGACTCTTCGCTTCACCCAGCATTTAAAGTTCTGGACTGATTGAGTGCTTTTGAAGTTTGCTATTTTTACAATTATATCTTTGTTTTTTCTTCAAATTTGTGTTAAAAATGAACTTGTCAGTCATGCAAGAACACTTATTAACTGTTGACCATCTGTCCAATTGTGAGTACAGGTAGGGTATCGCATTTATTAGTGTGTATGTCAAGTCTGGCTGTAAGCCTTCTGCCATGAGGAAAATATTTAACCTACAGTTTGCTTGTTTATTAGAGAGTTTGAGCCAGCCAACGCCTTAACGTTAACTTTAACGTTAACGTGGGGAAGGGAGGAGCCACGGATTTAACTATCCAATTAATTAACTGTACGTCACGCACACTCATGACATTCATTTAGTTCATTGGGTAGTTAAGACCGTGGCTCCTCCCATCCCCACGTTAACGTTAAGGTTAACGTTAAAGCGTTGACTGGCCCAAACTCTCTATTCTCTCAAACATGACCTGACCTCAGTTATCAGAATACCGTCAACTTCAAGAATAAAGAAGTAGGCGTTTAAATGTACCAACACAAATCTTGTTTATGATCAAAGTGTAGATTTAAAAGGACAGATGCTCAGCCTAAATCTGTTAAAAGATGTTTAAACACTGTTAAATTTTAATGCATTATAAATGATAATATATTTTTAGCTGATGACAATGACCCTAGCATGGACCAAACCGAATTATCAACTGCTGACGAATCTCAGGATGACAGTCTAGCTTGCAGCGACTTACAAAATACATGCATCTCTGCTGCGGGAGACTATGACGAAAATGCTGTCGACTTTTCGCTTCCTCTTAAGGTATAAAATGCTCTTTTAGTATAATCACAGGGAATGATGGCACTGAAATTATATTCCCCGTTGTTTTTTTACAGCAAGTCTTGTTCTCAATCAATCATATGGTTTGCCAAAGGTTAGATTTGATGGAATCACGTATAGACTTCATCAACAGCTATTGCTTAGATCTTGGAGAGAAAGTGGGATGCATCGCTCGAGCATTGAAGGCACACAATGCTCAAACACAGTGAGTTTCTTGATCAATTCTAATAAAGTTGTGTCCACGCTATAAAATCTAAAACTCTGGCTTTTACCGGCCCTCCTAAATCTTTGTTAATTACAGAAGTGAAGAAAAGCCAGTCGGACATACTTTAATTGTGGGTGTACCACAGTCTCATTCCACAAGTTCAGACGATGAGCAAAGTGGCAGCACAAATCGATTATCCTCACCTGGATCAAACATTCAGTTGCTTACACTGAATTCCGAAGGTCAGTGACGGATGTTAAATGTTCTTCGTTAAGGTGGGTTTTGGCTGGCACATTTAACGGTTATATTTCATGTCAGCAGCCGGTCGCAACGACCAGAAATCAAAAGTAGTGTTTTGAGTGGTGTGACGATGAGCACATGTTTAGTTGTAAAAATACTTTTATGTTTATGTATGATGAGAAGAAAGAACTGATATTGTCAACAGACTCAAATGTTCTAAGGTTTCAAGGTTATTTCTGCTTCAAGATTTATTAGTAAACCTTCATTCTGTGAGTTTTTCTACTAAAATACTGGGAAAATTTTCTTTTCTTTGATTGCCAGTCTTTTCAGTGATTTGCGCCTGATGACAAACAGCTACATCCAGTAGTACGAATCAGTCGCCACCACTAGGCTGTTTCACCGAAATTACGTTCATTTGATTATGTGAAACGAATCTTTAGTGATTCGACACAGACGTGAAACGGAGCTGCAAATTCTGCGTTTTGAATAACAATGGAATAAATAATGGATTAGCTAAAACTGCCTAAGCTGCTAAAAAAAAGTCTTATTCAAATTATCAAAATGTGTCTCTAATCGAAAAATCAACCTGCTTGACTAAAAATGTGGTTTGCCATTCTTTCAGCCGATTTTCCGAATGGTTCGTGGTTAGGTAACGAGCAGAACTCAGAAATGCGAGTGCGATGTGCCATCACTCCTACGTATGACTTTTTTGGGTTTTTTTGAATTTATCCACTCATTGATTCACAAAAACATAAGTTATAATTGATTCCATGTTTCGCAGAGACCTTTTTCACATAAATACCACTTGCCATACAGCCGAAAAGATGGCTCTCACCTTACTAGATTATTTATTTGACCGTGAAACGCAGGCTACTTCAAATATATCTGGGACAGGAAAACACAAAAAGAAGCAACTGGACCCTCTATTGATATATGGAATAAGATGCAAGTATAATTACAAATTGTGCTTTATTATTCTTCATATGTGCCGCATTTAATGTCCCAAAGAAATCAATTGTTCAGTTTAAAATATGTTTGTATCATATGGCAAACAACATTTATAAGATTCATCGTTTTTATGATATTTGCAAACATATATTGAAAGATTCATGGAAATCATTATAAGTTCACATACGTAACAAGGCTAAGCCAACACCTAACCTAACCTAACTAATATCTACTTGATATCGTTCATTTCAACCTTACTTACACTGCTTTTAATTTTTTTTTTTTTTTACATTTTACCAGTACAGTGATTGATGTAGTAGTGGCAAAAGACATTTTTTTCTACAAATAATAGGCTTATGACATGCTAATTAGTGACTTTATTTTACTCCATCAAGCATTAAGCAAATCCATTAAATTTTAGGCCACCTTATTGCAAAGTTCGGCATTGCTGAAAAAGACTGGAACCGCATTAGGCAGAACATGGATTCAAAATGCCGCACTGCGTACAGACGGAAAATGAAAGGAATGCCGCTCATAATAAAGGTGAAGCATGGACGACATTCAGTCGAGCCGTTTTGTTAATTGTATAGCTTATTAAAGCAATGCATAAATCTTTTACAGAATTTGTCTTCACCCGCAACAGTCTCTTCCGGCAGCGAAGTTCAGTCAACCTTACTGCAATCGACAAACTTGAGTGATCTAGGGGTAGATCAAAGTTCAAACGATGTAGACGGATTAGATCCTTCGCAGATACTCGCCTTACACCCTGGCTCATTATCTTTGACCTGCTCCAGTTCCGATTTTGCTTCTCTGGTCAACAGGGCACAAGTAGTTATTCAGAGAATCTTTTTTAAATTAATTCAATATTTACAACTATTGTTTGTATATGAAGTGACTTTAAACAGCAATTTTCTGCAAAATTAATGCGGTTGTCTCTGAATTATGGAAATTTGCATGTGGTATTATTATAATTATTGTTGGCATCGTTTTTAAAAAAGTCAGAAATGCAACAATTACAATAAAATAGTATGTATTGTTTTGTGAACAAACCTTACCTGTTTCTTCTAGCTCATCCATACACCACAGGGGGATATTCAAGTTCTCCATGCTACACCAGAGCAGTTGGCGGAAATTCAGCAAAGTCACCAAATACAGATTCTATCTGGAGACCAGTTAATCACAGCTAACAGTATAATTCAACCTATGACTGCAGAAACATTAGACAGTTTACAACATGTTGCTGATCTAGAAATGAAAAAGGAATGATGAAAATAAAGATAATGATTTTTTAAAACAAAAGTAATCTGGTCTGTTATACTTGTAGGCTTTTGACCACAATGTTGAAAGTAAGTTTATTGAAACAGTTAGTTGCAAGTTTGCTTTGTCAATTATTGAATACCATAGTTAATCATTAAAATGTTTGTATCCCTAAAAATGTTCCTGAAACTGAAATTCGGTAAGTCCAGATTTTAACAAAATCAGTAGTAAATCTACAAAATAACTTGGAGTTAGGATGTTTATAAGTGTTTTTTTTTAAATACTTGTCTTTTATAAATATGGGGTGAGACATTTTAAATGACAAATCTAAATGTGACTTTGTTTCCTTTTGAGGGGGAAAGAAAGGACTGTTATTTCCAATTTGAAGGCAATTTTTGTCTGAATCGTAGTAAATGTGACTCTTAATAGGTCATATAAAGCGTAATGATAGCAAAATAAATTACAAGAGTTGTGGTATTAATTTTTTGGATCTCAAATGATGTTCTGTCAGACATTTAACTTAATTTAATCTGGAATTGAATCACATAATGACTGGCAATGCAATTATCATATAACACCCTAATACCTTGACCTAACTTATTTATCAAAATATTTAAGGATCAATATAACAGTTGTTGCATCATTGCAGTTGTTATATTATTATTTCATTAAGAAAAGTAGTGATAATTGCCACTAAAAGGTGTGATTTGATATGACACTCAAGATGTTTAATTAAAAATTGAGGTTACTTCAAATGCTAAATTAATTGTGTAATATAGCTTTTGCAATATTCAGTAAAGCATTACTGAAAATTTAGTTTAAATTCAGCCATTTTTAAATGGTTAATCAGAGGTTCAATTAAACCTTATTAACTCAAAATATTCAAGGATGTTCATGCGTAGTGGTTTTAAAAATTGACAAACTATTAATAGCATTATTTACTTATTTGCAACACTTGGAAGTATTTTAGCCCACATCTGTTACTCTTTTCAATGGGTTATCCTCGATTCATACATTTAAAAACTGATGCAACTGAAATTATTAATATGTTAAGGTTAGAAAGCTTGAATATTTTTTTCTAGATGCACCATAATCATTAAAATATAGCGGCAAATTTATGTTAATGATACATTAAGTCTATTGTGCATTATGGTAGTGGATTGCATATTAGAGTAAAATATCTTCAAGGGCCTTAAAAAGGATAAATGCACCATATGCTTTTATAATATATGATATCTTAGCTGTTCCTGTACACTCTTCATGCATGCAAAAATACAAAACTGTTTCCCTGTAATAAATTTAATAGAAAAAAAAATGAAACGGGGCAAGTTTATATAATCCTGTTGTGGGTTTTTCCGACATAGTTCAACTACAGACAAGTTGAGCTATTGGGTAAAACCGCTTAAACCTTTCTCAGAATTATGCTGCAAGTTCCAAGAAGTGCCTAGGGGAATTTGCATACATATGACAATGACCTGTTTTACCCCTTTCGTCGAGAAGGTTTCTGTCTTTCAGTTGGATGCTTGCTCCTTTTGTAAAACCCTTCTTTCAAAATTGCAAACTTTTCTTTTTTTTTTAAATATGAGCTGGCGTTTTTTACATTTAGTCTAAGTATGTAGAGAATTTAACTACAGTACAGCTTTTGAGAAACAGTTTATGGCGGTGTTAGACTGGGTAAAGCTGATCTTAATTAAAAATATACGGTAATGTTTCATTACATTTGTGCAATACACCTGGTTTTGGAGATATTGTATGAGTCATTTAATTCCCACTTGAGAAGCTGGTAATTAAAATTTAGGCCGTCATTCATATCACTTTGTTATCATTGACTATTAATTCGCTGTAAAACAGCTGTCAATTGCACTCAGTTTCGCAGGCCAATTGATGTTCAATATAATAGCGTTAATTATCTGACAGTAAATTTAAATTCAGTATTTCCGTTACGAAGCAACCAAAGATTTTAATTTTAGATGACATATTTTAATCTTCGCTTTATATGGCGGCGGTTAAATTAGCCAAAAAAGAACAGTTTTCCATATATAATCCCCATAGAAACAATATTTCCATAGAATAAATGTGCGATAGTCCATAAAAACTCCTTGCCGTGTAATAGAAGCAATCATTTATCCCCTAGTCGATGCTTTGAATGATTTGGACATTTTAATATAACATTTTCTTTGTAAATATGTTTGAAATGTAAAGTTTCTTCTAAATGTTCGATGTTTATAACAAGACAGACAAAAAGGTAAGAGTATTATATCGATTGTAAGTTTTTTTTTAAATCTGTATAAACACTTAATATTTACTTCGCTATATGTAGTATGTATTTCTGGACTATCTATTGTGATACAACTCTGATAATCAACTATTAAGGGCTTTGCATCAGCGATCAAGCTGTCCAGATTTTGATGCAACCATCCTTCGTTGTTACCTAACACAATCTTTAAGTTCGTTAAGTCCAAGGATTTTTAACAAGAATCTGTACTTTGAAAACAAAATAATCAAATTCCTGTTTCAAATACATCGCTATTACACACAACGCTTTGAAAAAATTCCAGAATATCAGCAACATAAAAGTAAGATTTGAAAATGACATTATTGGATACATCATTTACAAAAGGACTTTGACAACTGCCAATATGAGTGAATCAATAAGTTTTGAAAATAGTAACAAGTCAAGTGGTCATGAGATTGAAGTCAATGCCGGGTGCATCAACAAACCAGAAATTGTACAAGAAGAAGATACATCAAACAAAGCAAACCTCACAGGCAATGTGGTCTCCATTGGTGTTGGATTTCTGTTTAATTTCACAGCATTTAGCGGAATCTCCAATATCCAGAGTTCTTTGAACAGCGACGAGGATTTGGGAACAGTCTCTCTGAGCGTTATTTATGGATCTTTGATAGTGTCTTGCATGTTTTTGCCATCTCTATTTATCCATCGCCTTGGTTGCAAGTGGACAATGACCATCTGTATGCTGGCGTACTCCACTTACATTGCTGCCAACTTCTATCCGTGTTGGTGGACATTGATGCCTTCGTCCATCATTGTGGGTCTTGCAGCTGGTCCCTTGTGGACCGCCAACTGCACATATCTCACGGAAAGCGGTTATCGTTATGCCAAAATCGCTGGACGGAACGCAGACGTGATAATCGTCCACTTCGTTGGCATTTTTTTTGCCATTTTCCAAACAAGTCAGGTGTGTGGCAATTTGATTTCATCCCTGATCTTCAAGACGACAGAAGAAAGCTTTTCTTCAGATCCCAGCATCTGTGGTGCAAATTACTGTAACCAGGATCTTACAAAGTCGGAGGTTGTCAATCAAAGTAGTGCCCTAGGTCTCATCGACGAATCGGATGTGTACGAAATGTATTTGCTGTGTGGGACCTATCTTGGATGTTCCCTTTTTGGTGTGCTTCTATTAGCTCTCTTGGTCGATTCACTGACCAGGTCTCTGCCATCTGAAAACAGCCCTTCGGGATTAAGACTCACCATTTCAACTATACGACACTTGAAAAATCTGAGACAACTTTTACTGATTCCCCTGACAATATACAGTGGAGTGGAACAGGCATACATAAGCAGCGATTTTACAAAGGTAAGTGAAGACCATCTTGTTATCTCACTAATTCCGTATTTTTATTCTTTTAAGGTAGCCAATATATATTGTTTAATTAAGAAGAGTTTTTCGAAATGATTGTACTATAATTTAGATCATGATTTCGGATTAAAGATTACAAATTTCCTTTTATACTCTTTGGGAATCTTGACAATCAAGGAATCAAGAAAAGACTTAACCCCCAATGTGTCACAAATCATATTTATTGAATTACCAAAAAAAGTGTGGAAATATGATGGAAATAAATTTCAAAATACTCTGGATGATTTTGGGGGATTTTGTATTGCAGGCATTTGTCAATTGCTCTTTAGGAATCGAAGATGTTGGATTCGTCATGATGTGTTTTGGAGCTGTTGATGCAGTTAGTTCCTTCGCAGTTGGTCCTTTGGTGACATTTTTTGGTCGCCCTCCTCTGTTTATCTTCGGTGCCTTGCTCAACTTGGCATTGATTATCACCATGTTATGTTGGCAACCTGATCCTGCAACTCCAGTAATATTCTATGTTATTGCCGGACTTTATGGGCTGGCAGATTCAATATGGCAGACCCAAATCAATGGTAACTTTAAAAATTTTCTTTCTTCCATTTTCTTTCTTCCAGCTAAAAAGCTAGATCCAGTCGATGTACACAGTCGTTTAATTTTGGGTCGCATTCAATTACCACCATTGTGTTTTTGAACAAATATAAAAGAGGAATACAATATGTAAATTGTTGTTTGAACTGAGCTAAATTTGCTGCTAAATTAAGCAGTCCATGCATGTTGAAATTAAATTTTTCAACCACCCTGTATTTTATAAAGTAATTCTGAACCTGTGGTAGTTACAAACAACGAACTAATGACCCCTTTACTTTGTTTTCAGCATTGTATGGACTACTATTTAATGACAGTGTTGAAGCCGCCTTCGCCAATTATCGCTTGTGGGAGTCTATAGGCTTTTTGATTGCGTATGCATGCAGCCCCTTTTTGTGCATGCATGTCAAACTTTATATTATTACCGTCATTTTATGCTTGGGAATGCTCGGCTATTTGAGCGTAGAACTAACCATAAGAGGGAAATTTGACAGGATAATGAAATCATCATCCGTAATTAAAATTTCAGAATCTGCGTTTTAAATTACATGTATTTGGATGTTATTTTATCATGTAGTATCCGCGTATACGCTCATCTCATATGGCTTATATTACAAATTGTTGTTACTATTGAAAAGGTCTTATATGAACAAAGATATTTTGGTTTAATTTTACGGCAATATGGTTTCAAGTTTGTTTTAACCAACAAAATGGCTTCCAATATCGTTGAAAATCTTCTTTTATATTGTTTTGTTGCTTTCAAATCAAGTCAACATGGCGTCAATGTACAAGCAATCAACGATTTCTAACGTAGTCAAAACTTCCTCATCAAGTCAAGAAAAAAATCCAGTTTTATGTTTTTTTGTCCCATGTAATTAGTTTGCATTGAACATCGAACTCTTGTTCTCATAGTCATGTTAAAAAATCAATAAACATAAACATGGAAAAGGAAGTTTCTATTCAGCATATTTTTAGTTTTCAATTGTGCAGGTAAAAAACAAAAGGTGTATGAATTTCATTAATTCATTTATGTTGACGTACTTTGTAATCTATTTCCGACACCTTTTCTAGTACTTCGTACGTCTTTGTTATTTCAAAGAATTATAAATACCAGTGACGTCAGCACTATTCATTGGTGTTTTTGTATCAGAGTTCATTGTATAGGATAAACCCATGTAGGTACAAAAGTGCTGCTACCCTGTTATCGCTTTAGTCCTGCCCAAATACCTTCGACCAAGAGGACGTACTGTTGGATGCAAATTTACATCTTCGATCATATTATTCCATAGACCGGTAAGACTATTCCAATAGTATTCCAATTAATCGAAAATGTGTAATTTTGAGATAAAATGGATTTTATTTTAGAACTTTTACTACAATTCAAATTTAATATAAACTTAAGAAGAATTGGAAACCGAACTCAAGGTTTTCCTCTAAGTTTTCGTTTGAAAATGATTTATTATTTTAAAGTGGCAATACTGGGTAATAGTAGGGTGCTAACTAGTAAATAAATTGAGGAATTCGGTAAAATAAATACTGACGAAATAATTTTTAGAAAAACCTAGGTGAAATTCTGATTCATGCATACGTTTAGTTAAACTAGATCAAAGAATTGCATGATGGGATTGCAAAACCAGGATTTTTTATTCAGTATTCTCGACAAGTACCACATCAACAAGGAAAATTGTTTATAAATTTCTCATTCGACAAATGTTTTGCAATTCATTTCCTGGAATAGTGTGGATGCCATTCAAACGTTTGATCCTTTATATGATATAGTCGCAGTCTTACGTATGCTAAATATTTATATTTTTCCAGAAATACAAAAATGCCGAAAAACGATAAATTTACTGATGAAAATAGAGGAAACTTAGATGAGGATCTGGATGTCGGTCTCTCCAATCCAGTATTTCTGGAAGACAACAATGAACTAAGGATTACAAAAAAGAAAGATGTTCAAGATATTAAAGATTACAATGTGGAAGAATCAGGAAAACTTCCTCAGAATGAAGAGTTATTCAGCAAGTGGAATATATGGAAAAATCTATTGCTGATTAGCTTAGGATTCCTCTTCAATTTCACGGCTTTCAGCGCCATGTCCAACATCCAAAGTTCGCTGAACAGTGACCAAGGTTTGGGTCTCGCTGCTCTTAGTGTAATTTATGGAGCCTTGATCCTATCTTGCATGTTTGTGCCTTCTGTACTGATCAAGAGATTCGGCTGCAAGTGGTCAATGGTCATGTCCATGCTGATGTACTCCACATACATGGCAGCTAATTTCTATGCCACTTGGTACACCCTTATTCCGGCGTCCATCTTGTTGGGCATTGGCGCAGCCCCTTTGTGGGGGGCCAAGTGTACCTATGTGACAGAGATAGGCCATCAGTACGCCAAGATTGTTGGCGAAAACT
>JAUJYV010000317.1:0-53529 GCA_033995625.1 Ophyiulus pilosus
ATTATCGTATTTTACATCAATTTCTATGGTAAAAATTGTTTCGCTTAACGAGTGTTTCGCATAACGAGCAAGACTCCCGAACCAATTATGCTCGTTATGCGAGGTTCCACTGTATTAAGTTTTCACAGAATTTCCGAGTGACCCTCGCGAGCGTTCGTGTGTGGCGTACTCTAGTGATTATTTTATTTATCTCCTCTACATTTCGTTCCATTGTGGGGAACTGTTCGTATTTGACCGCGTAACAAATTGTTTCTTTTAAAGGAACATTGACGTTTTTTTGCACATTTTCTAGGATGTCAGTAAGAAATAGCAACAAAGGTAAGACGCACTACGTTAAATTTAATTAAACTAGTTGTTACTGTTTGAACGAACCTCGGGAAGTGGGTGTGTGTTAACCCTTGCATTTCTCTTACCAATCTCTGACATTGCATCTTTCACAAATTTTAAAACAATACATTTCTCTTTGTATTTGGAAATCTACGTGCACGATAATCACCTCTAAAATGATGCTTGAAAATTGTTTCAAGAAGATTACATTATCCACGGTAGTATTTGAATTTACGTGTGCATGTCTGGAGTGTAGGCTACTGAACTGCTTGAGGCTGAGCGACCCATGAACCTTATGCTGGATTAGCTATAGAATAGAAGGATTACCGGCAATTTCTTTATTGTGAATTCTTACATTCTGCATTACCGAGTCAAAACAGTACCGGTGCAGTACCGACATTTTGTATTGACGCATTTTAAGTAACCAATTTTTGAGTCCTGGTTTGAGTTAGTATTTTTATGTCCTAGTCCTACATTACCTCAAAATATAAAATTTCTTTATGGTGTCTGTGAACAATTTTGCATCGCTTTTCTAATTTTATTGCATAGGATACACAAATAAAATAAAATATTGCAAGTAAAATAAAGGTGGAAAATTCGAAGTCTTTTAAAGAAACTGAAATGATTACATGTAATCATCTTCAAATTTAAGTACTACACATGTGCTCGTTATATAATAAGGCATTCTATGTGACACCTTTATATACACCGCAATCATTTCTAGGTAGAAATTAAAATCCGTGCAAAATGCTTAAATTTCCGTTAGATTATTGCATCCCCTATTCTACTTTACTGAAGGTACCGGAAAGGTCCTTTCGCAAAATGCTTTTAAATCCATGAAATAAAACACATAATATTGCAATTGTTACTAATTGTATTAAAATACAACCGACCAGAAGTTTTATCCATACCTCTTCATTCCTCGTTTCTTTCATATGTATTTGTTTATGATTTATATTTTATGATCGTTTTATATCATGTTTAATGTTAGTCGTCCAAGATCGAGCTGCGATTCGAGTCGTTAGGCGTGAAGTAAATCCAAATTGCAACTTAAAGCCAGTTTATGTTTATTATTTGTTATATATTTGGTGTAATAAATGGGTTGTCACCAAAATAATTCCTCCAATGTAATACTGAAATCGTTCACTAAACTCCAGTTGTACCTATATCCTATAAAGCTGTCTATGTACAGTCTCTAGATTCAGTTTATGTATTGCATGTACCAGATTAGCATCGTGGTCAAGCTCAAAGGGTTAAACCTGGTGTAAACGGGGAAAAAATATAATAAAATGTAGAACTAAATATTGGTTGAAGCTCAGATAGTGACGTTTTTTTGCGGACCCTTCACAATGGAGTATAATTGCAGTTTCCTATAAGTGAAGGTCAAGTATCTAACATAAACCAACTGGTTTAAAATATTCTGAAATACCATGCTGCAAGTTGCAACGCACTAATGCAGATTATGTCAAACAGGGATAGTTTTCACACGTACATTACATGCTGATTTTTAAATCGATGACCAAACTTGATTTGAATGTTAATGTTTCCTAGGTGTTTTGAATATTACCTTGTATAGGTCTATATAGTGCAATGAATGTTATTCAAAGTACGTCACAACATTCAATTACTTTCTTAATGTCTGGTACAAAGTTTGCCATTAAAAAAAATTAGCAATCAACTGGTTTGTGTGGGTTTTCAACAAATCCGTTAAAGCTTTAATTGTTTCAAGTTAGGTCCAAAACCCAGTTAAATATCATGAGTGAGGAACTTATTGTGTGATGTTCCATACATATGTTTAAAAGAAAAAATAACACATCCTCCTGCTGACAACAATTTGTTGTCACTTATAGTTTGCATATTTATATAGTTGTCAGGGCAATTTATCAATAAACCAGTTTTGGTAAAAAAAACGAATTAAAATCGATGAAAACTGCTAGCTTTATCAAGGCCGAATGGACACAATTTTCGTACAGTATTTTACTGGATAAATATTAACTTGCAGTGTACAAACACTGGCATGTGTAGTTGTTTTGCTAAAGTGCACCTGTGAAGTTCACTTGTTGTTACTTGGTTTTGGATATAGACTTTTGAGCACTAGTTATGTTGTTTTGACATCAATCTACAGTATGTCCATATATGGTTATATGCCAACACATTTTTTTTTGTCTTCCTCTTCAAATTTTGTCCACACCGATGGACAGGGCAGATAGTGAATGAGCACAAATCAATGCTACAAATAACCCTTGACGCACCAGATTGGCTCAGTTATTAGTGCACAATTTTCTCCTCTAGTTTCAGTCAATTTGATTGAGCGAGTTTGGATTATGTTGTGAACAAGTGTATCGATTAATCAACCATGACAACATTATTGGACGACCCCAAAATCGAAAAACTGACAAATGCCTGCAACATTTCTGTTTCTTATTACCTTCAGAGAGTTTGTAGATTGTTGTCTACTGACAACATCTGGTACCACTATTTCTTATAGTTTAATCCTTGGGTCTATTATTCTATGGCGCACCTTTTGGCATGTCAAGCTTGATTGATTGTCATATGTGCATATTTGGCAAATTAAGTCGTCGGACGGATCTAAACAAGAATGCAATTATGAGACTGCTAATTTTGTTATTAGCCTGAATGAAAGTAGAATAGATTCCTAATTGGAGTAATTATAGTCATGTCAAGTGGCTACCATTCTTAATAGGTCTGTTTTACTGTTTGTTCATTTTATCTTCATCAGAAAATTTGAGAACTCATCCAAATTCACTACTTGTTGTTTGCTGTTTGTGCTCGCCTTTGGATGTTATTAATTTCAAAAACTATTGATTATTGATGTAATGGTTTCAAACAGAGAAAATGCTAATTTTAAATATTGCCTTGCAATTTCGTATGCAACAATTAAGAGACTTTGAAAATAATGTTAGATTAAACTGAATTGGTCTGGGTTTTTTAAATGTGTCATTTTACATTATATAAAAAACTTCTTGGCTGTATTTACGTCTGCATCATGTAGTCTAGTTGCTTTCATATTTACTGCCTGTATTTTTATGCAAAATCGTACAATATTGGCATACAATGCGCGACTTTCTTGTTAGCAACTTTGCCTTACAAAAAGCACAAGTATGGTATGTTATTGTGCAAGTTCACCAAGCAAAAATACCAAAGGTCAATAGTCTTTGATCATTGGCACTACGATTTTGAAAGCCTGGGATTTTTTTTCCATGAAGTTATTAGACTTCTATCTATTGCAGCCTTAAAATCTTCATGCATTTGCAGTTATCGTGTACATGCACTTGAATCCAAGGCCAAATTTAGGGGCAACACACTCTTCTTGAAGCTTTATGGTAGCTTAATATATATTCTCATTGAAAGTATCACGTACTTTTTTAAATCTGAAAAGAAGTTCTTCGTGAAACTTTGACGTATTGGATGAATCGAATTCAACTGGAGGTTTGTCCCATTTAGGACAGATGTTAACTGCGCAGATATTGAACACAATCAATGCTTGCTAAAAGTATACCACTGTGAATTTGTCTTTATTAACAAAATTCATAACTCGTTTTGTTTTCATTCCATATGGGATTCTGCTTCCTATATTTATGCAATTTCAAACAATTAGTTGGAAACTCGTTATTGACGTGCCTTTTATTTTCATACAGATTCTTCAGGCATTCTTTTTGATACTCGCACTAAGGCTGTGATGACAACGCTGGCCCATGGCAACCAAGAATTGATCAAAGAAAAGGTTAGTTGTGGCTATTACAGTACGTGTGCACAGCAGGAAATGGAAACCTCATTTCGGGAGGATGGCTTTAATATCCTAGCTATCCGAGAGCCCATTGGTGTTGCTATAGTGTACTTTTCGATCGTTGTTTAAGCCTGGGAAAGCTGGAAATTTTAATCAAGCAGCATGTCTGTAAACTTTTAATAGATAGTGTTAGTAAAAACATACCCAATTTCAGGATAATAATCCTACGTCAGTAGCGACTTAGACATCATTGTTAGATTGAATTTTTACCAAATCAACCTTCATTTCGTACATGACGGACTATGAAGTTGTCTTAATTAACTTTAAACCAGTAAATTGCATTTGCAAACTTCAGGATGGTCATTTAAATATTAGTTACTTATAGCAGCTTTAGTTGCCCCATTTTCTAAAGTATCAATGATGTTTTGGTATGGGGCTATTTAAATATAGTTTCCTCTATCGGTAATGTTTTGACTAACATGTAACACCAAGGTTGTAGAGGATTGGAAATCAAATAATTTGTAATTGAGCAAACAACTGACTCTGGTAGATTGCTGTTGATATGCAATTAAAGTGACAGTATTTGAAGGAAATAGTACATTACAAATAGAGTTTAAAGGGTAGAATAAGTTATCTGATGATTGCACGGTTTATTTCCATTCAATACTCAGATAGCATCTTGCATTCATTCAATTTGATATTCAATATTTATTGACTAGATTATCTTTAAACTTGACCTTGCATGATTTGACTGATATCACCAAGTTTTTATGAATGTACCGACTGAACGAGACAATAAAATCATACTCAGTTTATTTCGATCGAAATCGGAAACATTTCTATATATTGATATGAAAATATATATTAATGTGAAAATATCGTAAGCATTTAAGCATGTCACTTTGGGAAAAGGTAGGTTTCAAATTATATAGTCAGGTTTAGTCAGGATTAATTGTTAGTGTTTGACACTTTTGAGCTACTTTATATTATAAACTAGCCTTGTGCAGTGGGAATTTAAATTAGTAATATGCTGGTTATGCCAAAACATGTCTATCATTGTGTTCCATATTTTTTTAGATTTCTGCGGTAAGGGAAGTCATTCCTGCTAGAAGCAACCATGAGATCACTTTAGTTTTACAGTATTATGAATACAATGTGAGCGAAGCAATAGCGGCTTTTATTCAAGGTATGTTTTTTCATTTTTATGGGGTTTCTTTAAATTTACTTTCAAACAGTGTTGACAGGCTAGTTGGCGACTTTGTTCTCCAAATATGTTTAATAACTAATTGGATTTATTCTTCTTTTTATTTAATTATCAAGATGGGGCAGCAGATGCCTTGAAGGCCTGGAACCACACAGGAAGCAAGGTGAATATCTGTTTATCATTCATAATTTATGATAAAATTGCACCCAATCTTGGGCCGGCTTTCCTGTTTTAGTCTTTCACAACGACATCATAATTTTATAACAAATTATTGAAGATTACCAGTTATGATGGGTGTTGTTTGTATCTGTCAAATCACAAACTTTTTAAAACGCTGTTCATTAATTAAATTATAACTTCCGCTTGATCATCTTTTTTTAAAAATAATTTTAGTTTAAATGTTGGACTGAAGGAATATTGGTTTGCAATACTCTCAATACTCTGCACCCACAAATACGAAAAGCATGCGCTGAATTTATACAATTGTGTTTGTCAAGCTTGACAACACAAATTAGCTTTCCTCCAAATGCAATCTGCATTTTTCAAACTGTTACCAATTAATTCCTTTTATATGTAGATTATTCTTTGTTAAACTTGTGGTCAGGTGTACAGGATTAATTCAGATCGGCAGATTAAGTTTGTTTGAAAAATATGTAGACATAGAAACGATGCTCGTGAATTTATTTAATGAAACTATGAATGTCAGAAGATTTGTGATATTTTTATACCTTAACTCAGGATGAAGTAAACGAGTAGATTTTCTGTTCTCAGTGATCAAAATTTCGGCAAGGATTAATATTTTGATCTACATCAACATACAGTTTGCATTTCTTGAGTTTTGAGGTAGGTCACATACGTGAAATTATTCGAATTTGAAAACAAATTATAGAACAGAAGTTTTTTAGGAATCATACGGGCGTGAGTTTAATCTTAAAACATGCATAATAATTGGCAAATGTACTACATCTTGTCCACAGTGACAGTTAGTTTAATGGCCAATCTACAGTTGATATACATCCATGGCATTACAGCCTTGCTACACTGATAATTTGTTTCATGTTGGTGATCGACGAACTATCATCCTTCTCACTGCATGCAATGTGATTGTTTTGTTCCAGCCTGCAAAGAAGAAGAACAAGAAAAAGAACACAAACAAACATCCTCTCGGTGCCTCCGAATCCAACCATAACACCAATGTGGATGAAGATGGCAAAAATATTACCTCGTTTGGATTGGGTTACATCGAAGAGGGTACATATTCTCTCTCTGCCAATATTGATTTTGTGACAACTTTCTGTTTATATGTTCAGGCAGTTTCATCTTAATGCTTGGTCTATTTGCATTTTAGGTCTTCAAAATACCTTCCAAAATGGAACAGTGTATGACCCTTTAATTTCCGAAGTGCCTGACGACAAATCTGATGACAATAGTAGTGTTAAGACAGAAAATTCTGAAAAGCAACAGCCACTAATGGTTCATCCGAATCACAAGTCCAGGTTAGTGGTTGGCATGGACTTTGTTTGTATTATCTATTGCATTTTTAAGTCCTAACGTTATTTTCTTCATTACCTATAGTTCTGCCAAGTTTTCAAGCAATTCTAGCAACAATAATTCAAGACAAAACTCAATATCCACTAGTGATGATTTGTCATTATCCAAGAATAGCAGAGGAAAAAAAAGTGCGTTCCAAATAACTAATATCAGGAATAGATTTCATTACAAAAATTTACACTTGGTTAAAATATTGTTTGAGACTAGTTCAGAAGTATCATTTGTTGCAATTTTTGTTTATGAGAAATGTTTTAGTTTTCATTGTAAAATGTGTGGGATACATTCTATTGTATTTTATGTATTACCCATGATAAAGAAGTATTCTATTTATTATTTAGGTTTAGAGAAATCCATAAAAGAATTGGGGCGGCACACCTTGACTTTTCAGAGGTCAGGAAACTTACTGAATGAAGAAATCGAAAAGTCCCAGAAAAGAATGCAGCAATCTTTTCGGGAAATACATCAAGCGTAAGAAAAAACGTTCTTGTTATTTTCTGTTACAACTGAACTGCCTAATGTTTTTATTTTATAAATTTTGTATTGATTTTTAGCTTGGATCAAAGAGAAAAGGAAATGACAAAAGCACTTACAAATGTAAAACAACAAGCGAGTAAGTAACTATAGTTTTTATTGCATCGTAGACATCCTGAATGATTTTGACCATATTAAAGTGGAAGAGCTTTGTTTAAAAAAATATATTAGATAACAAGATTTTTTTGTAATTTATGTTGAACCGGATATTTACATGAACAATGTTTTGTTAATCCAGCCGATTTATTACATACGAGGCAAGAACAGGCAGCCAAGCTAAAAATTGGTATTGAGCGAAGCGATGGGAAGTCAGAAGCTGAATTAAACGAACTTCGCATTGACATCAAGGTACATTTTCATTAACCAGCTCTTATGCAATCGAAATAAAGTTAACTTATTTCTTTGTTGTTGTTTGAATAGCACTTTGTGAGTGAACGCAAATTTGACGATGAGCTTTGCCGCACTGTTCGATTTGTCAGGGACCATGACAGATTACTAAAAGTATGTTTCTTATATTTGCATTTGAATGTTCTTTTGAGTTTGTTACAATTTTTCATCTCTGTTGTCAGGAAATTAAATTGTATGGCGAAGTTGTTCCAGTTAAGAACAACTACACACAGCGAAGACAATCTGTGTCATCAAATGCAAGCTCTCTTACACATTCTGAAGTTTCAAATAACAAGCCATCAGCAGGTAGTAGTTTGGAGGATTCAATAATTCCGAAGTGGGCCTTTTAGTTGTAATCTGTTGCATCACTAAGTTTCTCTTTTGCAGCTCCAGTCGTTAATTCTTATACCGTACCTGGATCAAGTATCACAATTTCATCAACAACGATGAATGCCAGTGAGCTTGCCGAACTGCAAAAAAAGCTGCAAGAATCTTTAAGGCTGCAGGTTATTAGCCCGCTACATGGTTAAGTTGTTTTCCATGTAGAATTAGCACTGACAGCTCTTTTTTTAAAAATAAAATTCCAGGGTTTACCAGGAAATCCAACGGCGTGCATTGTGTCTGGGCAAGGCCATTCAACAATCATGCCGAGTCTACCGCCACTGATTCCTAAAGGGGCTGTCCAAGTTAACGGCAGCACTACCGATGCAAGGCAGCCAGGTGGTAGGGGCAGAAGAAAAGTTGGCGGCGAGGGCAGGAATTCAGGGACCAGCACAAATCCCGGCCATAACAATCCGAAGAATTCTTACAAGCGAGGCAATGGGCAAGCTCAGCGTGGTTCCACTAACCAAACCCCCATTTGAAATCAGTGGTTCAAATTGGCTGCCAGGAGGTCTGGGATAAATGTTTTGCATTTTTTTTTTCCACTTAACGGCTGCAGCACAAATATTTGCATATGATGCAATCTCACGGGGATTGCAGCGGAATCAAGGTTACTCTGGCAAATTTAATTTTGTGGGACCGCAGATTGAGCAGTTTCTGAATTTTCACGATTTAGCTGCTACTTTTTGTGTGCTGCCGTTTTAAATAATTAATTGCCAAAGTAACAATTGCAAGGATCACTGACTGTATGAAATAGTTGGAAGTTTTTATTTTTCTTTCTTATTCTTTTTTGTTTTTTTTATTTTGAGATGCAATAATGCAGTGCTGTTGGATGGTCAAAAACTCAAATTTTGTTGAGCTTTGGAGGGATCACACATTTTGTATGCTCTTTATGTCATCTATGAAATGACGCCCCAAGTTCTGATCCCAATTTGCGGTCACAGCTGGGTTTCACTTTGTGATAACGTAAATACGCAGGGCACACTTATCTAACGAGCAGCAATAAAAATAATATGGAATACCTATTTCTCAGTTTAATTATTAATTAAGGAATTTGCATTGTTACGTCAACTTGGTTCAAAAAGCAAGCATCACGTAAAATTGTTTTGATGCAACAATGAAGGGCGAAATACCAATGCCAGAGGACGCGTCTTCATCACCAACCTGGAAATTTTGTCCATGAGGGGGGATTTCCACCCCCTCCCGAAGGGTCTTTAACATGCTCATTTTAAACTCTCATTTAAAAGAGCTGCCACTTAGGGAATTTTTGCCTATCTGTATAAATTCCCTCTGCATGACCTCGATTAGGGAGTGAACCCTGCACCTTTGGATTAAGAGGCAAACAGGACTGCTGGCGCCAGCAATTATGTAGGTATTAAAACAGGGCCCTCCCAGGCCTGAAAACTTGGAATTGTCAGGGAAAAAGGGGAATTATTTAAAAAAATTCAAGTGTTTCTTAAACTTTTTTACTCTTGAGTACCGGGTTTGTCTGAAACATTTTCAGCAGCCACCCTAGATATTGCAGTTTGATGCTCTCAACTGTGCCCTTTAAGGCGGGAAAAATATTTTTAAAAATTTCATAATTTACTCTCTGATCACTAGAGGGCAGCACGATGATCTAACTCAGAATGGACGACCCCTTTTGCAAAGTTCCCCTTTGTGGTGCCGGCCGTCGTTGTTTGCATCTGCCCGATGATCGAGAGTGATCAAGATCGTGGCTCCCTCTGTCGGTAGATGCAGTTTTTCGCATTGTGCTTCTAGCGTTCAAACGGTGTTGATCGACAGTGTTTTGTTGCTTCTGCACAAATTCCTAAAAATGCGATAAATATTCCATGCTTAGCTCACCAAATGCGAATCTGACGCCTGGAAGTTTGGCGAGGGTGACAACCATAAGAATTTCACGTCTTTAAAAACCAAAAATAAGGTGAATATTCGTAAATCATACGCGTTTTCAAAAGATCTGTGAAATGATGATCATGTGCAAATCCATCTCTGTGATGCCAGAAGACAATTATCTCGGATACCAGTGATCGTCTGTCGGCTTTGTACCTCAAAAAAAGACATCGAAACATGAATAAAAATTGGTGGATTATTGTTTTAGTGACCTGTTCGTGGTTTTCTGTAAATGAAGTATTCACGTCGGAAATTACGGAAGGTAAGATCGCTGTAAAACAATTTTCTATATTTTCATCTTTTTTTTTTCCCGCATCGAGTGAATTTTTCTCGCCAGATTGGATCGTTTTTCTTTGCCGGTTCTACAAAATAGAATCGAAAGAAATTGAAAAATAAAAGGTAGGCTTAGAACCCCAAATTGCCGAATTTATCCAGACTGTTTTCTTGTTTTTTTAACAAAATAAGACAACCGAACGGTCGAATGAATTGCCTTTGTTTTTTGGCGCAGTCTTTTCCAACGATTATCTTCATAGGCTTTTAAACTAGAGAGGGTCGGTTTATACTTCAACCTTTTAAGAATTCAGGGTCCACGATGATCGACGCTACCCCCACGCTCGTGTTGCCCTCTTCAATCGGCCTGCACTCCATGCTCTCTTTATGGCCCCGGGTTCTCAAAGCAGTCACGCATCATCAATTTTTTTTACTCTAAAATCCAAGAACTGAAGGGCCCCTTCGTTCGGCTAATGGACGGTATGGGAAGGTACAGTTTAGCCCTCAAACGAAGAGGCTCGAGAAAACCCCCATCTTAAAATATTGCTCTGTCGAATGCTTTTTTTTTTTGCCTTGCTCTGTTGAACAGTATTGATAAGCTGTAAACTGGGGAGTTTATGTCTTCACCATAGTTAAATAATGTCTTTCCTTCAGCCAGTCATGGAATGCCTGCCTGCCTTCAAGACAGAAGATAAGTCTTTTACATCTTAGGAACAGAATTTTCACTTTCCAAAAGAGGGGGAGATTAATAGAGAAAAAAAACCAACAGTTTGCACAACGAGGCACGTGCATGTTCTCCGGTGGTGTTGAAGACAGTAAACATTGGTATAAAGAGAATAGATTGCTTGATCAGTACGTGTCTATTGTTAGGTACGTGTTCTCGAATACCCAACTAACGTGCCATTCTGTCTCCAACGCAGTATTGCGAGGAGACATTATTATCTCAACTACTTGCAAAGGCGTTTATGTGAATGCAGTTAATTAACATCATGCACATTTCTTGAAGACTATGCTCTTGCTTGTTTGCAACTATGGTTAAGCTCTATAATTACTCAAATTATGATGTGTCATGCATTTGTTTACAATTTGATGATGGTTGACTCTCAAAATCTTCATTGGGATAATTTTTATGTAACAGGTTTTTATATCCGGAAAAAAATGTGTCTTGCACGATGCTATGTTAATATACACGTACATTTATATCGAAATCAATTATTAACGTTTTTAAGTCAACTTCCTCAATTGAACCATATAATATCGTGCAGCCCTGTTTAATCACTTTGATTACATTTTAAGTGGATATTTCCTCTTGGCTGCATCGACGCGTTCCGGATTGCGCATTTTCGCCTTTCCCCATAAACAGTTGACTTGAAATGTTTAAAAAAATAGTTTATGATTTCTGACGTTGTCCATCTTCGTTAGATGATGCTTTTTTCGAACTGCGCTTTCTCCACTTCTGCTGCGTAATTGCTCCGGTAACCTATGGTGACCCTTGGGTTGTCCTCCAATGGCAATTTCCTTTCACAGTTGTACTCAATTTCATGAGGTTCTCATTCAGAATACAAAGACAACGTTTTGTTGGGGAGAAGCCCCAAAAGGCACAAGCTCCAAGAGATATATTTAGAATTTCTCTATTGATCAATTTGGTTCAGATCTTAGGCTTATTTTAGGTTTTGAGCTCGCTATTGACCCGAGCAGGTCAAGGTTGAGTGGAGGCGGGTTTAAGACGTGGTGTCATATTTCTAGAATTTGAGTATCACCATGGTTACAAAACCACCTTATCCAAAACACGTGTTGCACAGACATTTAATCGCGTGGTATCGTTATCAGGATGATGTCCATTAGTAAAGACAATTTAATACACGTGCAATTGACCTAATACATGAAATGTGCCTTGTTCTATAGTTTTTTACTGATACGGTTTTGTGGATGTTGGGGTTTCGAGACAGTAGCTTCTTGTATCAAGCACGTGCCCTCAAAGGGGTCATTAACCACGAGGTCGTGGTAAATGTGCGAATTTTTGCCTTTATGGTTGGAAGCTGGAGGAGATACTGTCGCAAATTAATCAGCGATTTTATGATCAAAGGATTGGCCGACCTAAGAAATACTGTACTCGAAAGTGAAAAAGCAGGCAAAATTCGAATTTCTCGTATCGATTTTAGATTTCAAAGATAAGGGAAGATTCCCATCGCATATGTTACACGATTAGCTAAATGTGGAACTCTAATGAAATAATTGCTAACGGGTTTTGTGGATTTCCCCCGTCTTATTGTTCCCATGTGGATTTAATTGCTTCGACCGTCGTTAAATGACCAATCTAAACCACTCTTAATTATATTAGCTGTGGTCACATATTGGATTAATTTGGATTTCATAGCCGAATCAGTGAGGTCAAGAACATTAGTTGCGCATTTGCGTAAATCTGATTCCCATATGTTTTCAGCTATAGGATTAAATCCATTTGCAGCTTTCATATACCATGATGATTTTTGATGTCACTCCCGGACTTGAAATAAATGGCCAACTCTAGTCTTGTCCTGCATTGTTTATTGCAATTGGGCCGCACGCATTTGTGGCATTCTGAAACGAAGTGCAGGAGGAATTATATGTAGCAAAAAATAAGACAAACACCGGTATGCAACTGAAACCCACTATACAGGCGGCATAACTAAAAGCCGAAATTTGTGGCAAACTTCCAGAATCTGGACGTATATTGCTCAAACTTAAGTTTCTGAAGGACTGTATACTAAATACTGTATGTCGATCCTAAACCTTACATATATCGATAATACGAAACTAATTCCCATCGTGTTTTCTCGTTTTATACATTTATCTTTTAATTGTATATTATTTCATAAGGGGAATTTAGAAGCAGTTAAAACTAATCTTTTGCCGGTCCCACTTCGCCGACGAATTTGACCCATCTCGCCGACATCTCATTATATAGGTTAGGCAAAAACTGAATTAAAATAGCATTATAATAAAAGTATTCTATGATGGGAGTCGGCGAAATGTACTGTCGGCAAAGTGGTTTACGCCCCGTTAACACAAGGCCGTATCAGCCGTTTTGCCGCACGATGTTTTTTTCAGCGGCGCATGCTTTTCTATCTGTGCGTTCACACGATCCCAGAGACGTATGCGCCGCTGAGAAAACCTCGTGCTGCAAAACGGCTGATACGGTCTCGTGTGAACGGGGCGTTAGGTTCTCTTTGAATGTCTTTGAATATCACATTGATAATTAAAGGCCTAGTTATTTGATAGTGTTTCGCTATATTTATTTTTTATTTTTGTGGAGCTTATAGGGAAGTAAGTTGAAGGCCACTGGAATTAATTGATGATTTTTTATTCATCCCGTCCGTCATTTGTCCGCACGTATATGCAAGAACTTCTTTGGAAATTGAATGACTGTATAGTTTCAAACGATAAACAACTTATATATACATACGTTATGTCTTTGGTGTGCTCAATTTCTTAATCTTGCTAGATTTATTGCGTTGATCAAAAAAGAGGCGATTGGTGTGAGTAGGAATCTTAAAATCGACCTCGAGTGACTAGCAGACCAAATTTTAAATTTATTACCTTGTTTATTTAACCGGAAGTTTGAGTCTACATCTAGTTAGTAAGGCACTCGGAATCTCGGATGCAGTGGAATGGGACGTAATTAATGATCTTCTAATTTCTCCCTTTTGCTAATTGCTCGTTCAAATGGCACGAAATGTGTCTGGATTACACTGCTGATATAAATCGCGTAACGATGTAATCTGACTTGGCTATGCCACAAATGCATTCATTTTTTAAAAGATACGCTTTGTCTATAAAAAATTAACGGAAAAAGCTTTAGTAAGCTGGCAGCAAGTGTGAAATGTAACGTTTTCGCGACTTGTTAGCGGTCGCACCACAATTCATTAAAATTAATTGGCTTCTGTGACAGGTGCTCACCCGTGAAAACAATGAGGGACGATCCTTAAAATCCGGTTTATTCGCCTTTTATGCTTAACGAAGCGTAGAGTGGCTCGACCAACATTTGCCATACAGCACAATGCGTTATGATGTTACGAACCGTACGAGCACTAATTTCACACATATGGTAAACAAGAAAAATATCCTTCTATGATTATTAATATCTGGTGGTTTGACGCTCGAGTTGAAATGCAGTAGTTCATGCCGTTTACGATGTGAATGCAACACGAATAATTTAATTTAATACTTGAATTTGCATCGTTGATTTAAACAAATGGGAATTAATTGGTCTTTGTTCTAAACCCGAACTTCGTATAATTTTCTAACTCTGGGATGTTGACCTGCTGATGTTTTTAAAGAACGCCCTTTGTGGCTCGTGCCAAAATTGCCGCCTGGGTCGGTTTGTTTTCATCTGAGAATTTAAACTGATTAAACAAGATTTTCACAATTCATTCCTCCCACTTTTGATGTACCCGGTGCATTTTTCAGTATACAGGCAGTCGTCGACTTACGACCGTTTGTGTTTTTTGTTTATTTACGCCATGTCTAAAGGTAAATAATATGAAAGTTTATAAAAATAGTTAACTAAGAATATAGTTGAATATGTAGAGAGATACCTATAGTAAGAATATATTCATATGTGACAATACTGTAAATAAAAAATATGAAGAATATTCGACTTACGACCAATTGATTGGGACCGATCGCGGTCGTAAACCCCTCTAGCCTATCTGGTCTCCTGTTATCCGGCTCTATGGCTTAACCGGCGGTTTCATAAGGGAACGTTTTGTAATGATAAACGGAATATGTTACTAAATGCATTTTATTAATATTATTTTTTGTGTAAGCTCCTGGTTATCCGGTTCCTTCCCTCACGCAACCAACCCTTACGCCTCATTCACATGACGCGGTTGTTTGACGAATCGGAAATTACACTCAATAGGTGCTAAACCGGGTGCAGTGTTCACACACTCGCTATTCAGTTTCGAATGTTTTGTGTTCCAATTTTCTATATAAATTTCGAATGTTATCATGCGGTTTTTAGCGACAGCCGACAAGACCGAATTGCAAAAATAAACGAATCGGGAATTAATCCATACGCGGCAGGATACGTATCGTGTGAACGTGTAGATAGAAAAGCATACGCCGTTGAAGAATTCGGTAAAAAACCTCGTGCAGTAAATCAGCCGATACGGCCTCGTGTGAATGAGGCGTTAGCGTAAATCTGCGATTGGCAGTTGTTTGCGAACAACCAACAAGTCGTTCTTTTTTATGGTGCTAATCGAGGTGAACATGCTCGAGTGACATTAAGGTGGTGGTGACAAGAATATGGTGCCGAACTGCCTGGACAACATCGCGCTCGTTTTCTTCTCAGTTTCGCGTTTCCCCAACTTTCCCGTAGGCATTTTTTTTATATGCTCGTTCGGTCTCTGACTTTCCCTTCTCACTCACGTGTGGAACCCATGTGGTTCAGAGAAATCGAGTGTTTTCACATCGACCATTTTGTTTGTTTTTTCGCCTCGGTTGAGTGACACCCGCCGGAATAATATAGTACATAATAAACAGACCACCGTGATTGAAAATTAATTGATATTGTACCCAGCATGCACATGCTACAAAACCCTAAAAGCGTGCCTGCATTGCAAACTAAACGAAATTGAGGTGCACTAGCTGTTGTGCGTGTGTGTGCCTTGACAAACATTTCTGGTGCACGGCTAAAATATTAATGTGCACTTAATGTAATTGCAGATTTCTCACGTGATGTTATATTATGCATCGACGACACAAGTATTTGTTGCTGTAGTAACCTCATGCTAAAACCTTATTCATACTCTGTCATTTTGCAACCGTACTTAGGTGCTCTAAATTCCATCAAATCGAACAGTTCCTAATTTCCCACCACGAATTTCATATAATACTATGAAACGATTGACTCCCTTGTTAGTATGTTATACTGTAGATCACCCTAGTGTGTCAGCATCTTTCAACCTATTGTATTTATTGCTGGAGTAAAGTGTTTTTTTTTTGCTAACGAGTCTTCCATAAGAGCAACGTAAAAAAATGTCCATTTGGTACCCCAAATGGGTGCAAGGCTATGCATGGACAGACTTCAATAAATGCTTTTGAGAGAATGTCATTTTGCAATGGAGTATTTTTTTTTCCAAAAATGGGAAGATGACAACAACAAAAAAACAGAAGAAAAATGTGGCAGGGAATGAGTAAATACGCGTGGTATTCCACCCCCTAGGCTTGCTATTCGGACTTGAGAGCGTGTTTTTTTGTTGTTGTTGTTCTGTTTTTAGCATTTTTGGCTAAAACATCGTGCAGTTGTGAAAATAATTCCCTGAAGGCCTATACATTTCATTTGTTTCTTTTATGGCAGAAGACAAAAGTCCCGACATCCGAAAACACGCTATGCAAATGAGACGTAAACATTTGTATGTTGTATTCGTATCCACGTATATGTAGGCTGAATACAGTATTACGTGCATGTGCTTCTGGTCGACTCATCAAATATTGATAGTTTGAACTGACTGCCAACTGGCCTTGAACCAGCTGGTCTGTCGTATGGATTTTTGAAACTGACTAGGTACTGGCAAATGTATTTCTTGCACGCTTTATTTGATAATCAGTCAATAAAACTTGTATACTGGTTGATGAGCCTTGGGCTCTTTCTAACCTTTGTTGTCTTTGGGCCCTTAAACCCGACTGATAGAACGAATGACCATCATCACGCTTGTTTGTGTCAAGTAGTGATCGACGTTGAAAAGCTCTTGATGATGATTCCTCAGATATCTTGTTTTGTTTCATTAATACTTTAGAAATTAAACTTTGATAACCTATATGTAGGCGATTTATTTTACAGTAAACAATCTAGAGAGTAAGTGTTGAAATACAATTCTGGAATGAATGCGATCCGTTGGCTGATGGTAGTGAGCAGGTCAAGTTGAGAAGGTTGTATTGTAGTTAAGCTGAAAGAGAAAACACAGATGGTATAGTAAGGAAGAATGAGGGTTTAGGGTTCCTATTCGGTTCTTCCAATACATGTGTTTGATTGACGTCTTACCAGCAGGGAATTCGCTATAAATGACAGCCAAATTGGCCTATGGACAGTTTGGAAGCGACATTGACTGGATTTTGCTTCTTATTAGCCGAGTTTAATCCCTTATGGATTTGGAGGACATAATGTATGTGTACATGAATGCTGTGATCATACACTATATAGCAAGTGTATACCAGTCACTGTTTCCATGATGCTACCATTATAAGCCCTAGCTCATTGTGTCATTGACTCTTGACGGAGGGGTGACAAGTGGAATGCAATCCTGTAAGAACGCGGGGGGAACTAAATTTAGTAGGGCTGTCATAAGTTATTGCCAGTTAGTGTTGCTTGTAACAGCATCAGTTGCTAAATTGAACGGCAGGCGTTACATCTTGAAATTTCCTGTTATCATTTTTTTTTTTCAGCATGATAATAAGCTTAAACCAGACACGTTTCTTGTGCTAAACTCAGGTCAAGAATCCAGGGGAGAGGAAGATCGAATCATTAACGTTGGCAGTAAAGCTAGGGTCTGGAATGTTTATCTTGACAGAGAAAAGGTTGTGATGGCCAATTTAAACCACAATTTATTCATATTCAACCAGCACCAAACTGGTTTCTAACGACTGCGTCTGCTTTTTTCATGTGGACTATGGCTGGATCTTTCATAACATCATCAAATCTTGCATTTGAAAATGGTGTCTGCTTTGCATTATAGAAGATTGCTTCGGAATGGAGTTTCTCGTAGGAATCTTAATTTTCATATCATGTTAATGGAAATAGTTGTAGTCAGTGGTAACTTGTTGGATTGGTTGTTTTGATGTTAACCACTCCAGATTGTTGCTACAGACTTTCGTGATTTAAAACGGTCCTTCCACATGGAGACAGTAATGGGATTTTACCTCTAAATACCGGTCATGACCGTGCTCTCGCCTACTCGTTTTTTTCTTAAACCATAATGTGTGTGTGTGTGCCCCGGACATTGATTAATAGCCTGGCTTTCACAGAGAATTATCCGCCTTAAGAGTCTGTTTACTCAAGCTTGAAATCCAAGATGGCTGCTGGTCGAAATTTCCTATATTTGTTTAGATAAAGAAGAGTAAATGGGCATCGATGACCATCATAACTTTCAAGGTTTTTTTTTTGGCCACTCACACTTTCCAAGAAACAAGACCCGAATGTCAAAACATGAGGAAATCATGATTCAAGTGACCCTTGTCGTGTCCAAACAACTATTAGCTATTGCGTATATAATGATAATACTTAAAAACTTTGTAAGTTCCACAAAAGTTAGCAAATAGCAACACTATAAAATAGGTGGGGTTGCATAATTTTTTGTGGTTGAAGTTCAGGCCTGATATTGGCAATAGAGAGTTTGAGCCAGCCAACGCCTTAACGTTAACTTTAACGTTAATGGTTGTAATGACGTTTAGTTAATTCATTGGATAGTTAAGTCGTGGATCCTCCCTTCCCGCCGTTAACGTTAAGGTTAACGTTAAGGCGTTGGCTGGCTCAAACTCTCTATTAACAACTATTGCGATAGTAAATGCCAAGTTTTCACCAATATAAATTATACGTAATTTCCTCGACGCTTACCCATTGCCGTATCTGCTTCAAAATGTTTAAATTTTCATACAAAATTACTTTAAATAATTAAACACATTTTCGTGGCATTCTATTTTTAGGGCAAATCTTGTTATGAGTAATGTTTCCAAACAAAGCAGATTAATTGAACATTCATTTAATTTATGTAACACGGTGTCATAGGGTTCCTGTGAATTTGTGAGCAGAATGGAAATGGTGTCAATTTCGTCTTTCTGATGGTTTTAGCATGTCGATAGAGCCCTGGAATGTAACCTCTCAGATAATAAAGAACTTCCTGCTGGGAGAACTAGACATTTTTTCTTTTCATCCAATGTTTACACGTTACTCAAAATTGCAGTACATTTCCAAGGGAAGAGACATGTCTAGAATTGTTGCATTGAAGATTTTTATTCTTCGGTTTAGGTTGAGAACAAAGGAATTAATAATAACCTAGTTATTTCAGAACTTAATGTTCCATGATTGAATCATGGACTAGCAAACGAGAATCTATGAGGCGATCTTACATAAATTGAAAGTGCATTCCGGATAATAGAATACTTGAGGAATCTTTTAGTTGCATAATTGTTTTTATCCCAATGGCTTTTGCCTATAGTTCGTGACTAGTTCTTCAGGTCGGTGGTTGCTGGGATACCCGGGGATGTTCAACGGCATCGTATTTCCCACCCCCGCACATTTCAGCGCATTAGCTTTAGGTGCGAATGTTGTAGGCAGGGAATTTCCCACCTGCCGGCGCAGTCAAAAGGCGCCAAGATGGATGTCATTGGCCGCCTTTGCAGGTTCTACGTTGCGATTATGTATACACTAAGCTTTTCGTGTTGGATAACTCTGAGCACGCACGTGACTCGTGTTTCTGAAGCTGTGCATCTGTTAGGTGTTGCCTTTTAAAGGGGTCATTCACAGACGGGGTAAGGCATCCACTAGGCGACCTTGCCAAGGTAAGCCAATGCGCAAACAAGCCACATCTTTTAATTTGCACACCTGCTGGTTGATGCGAAACATGCGTAGCTAGAGAAACACAACGAGCAAATATGCTTCTGTCTGCTGCGGAATCAATGCAAGTGCAGATGTGTAAATATTTTTCCTTGTTTGGTTTTGACTACTTTCTTCTGTCTGACGCCTCCAAACCTCTGGGAGGAAATGTAATCCTGTGGATTTTGATGATTGATGCTTTTTTCTTGTCTGAACATACCTTGTGGCATTTGTTTTCAGATAGTTTCTACAGAGGAAGTAAGTTGTTGTGCTTCCGGTTGCCAGATTTTCTTCAATTGCATCGTTCTTCTGGCTTTTGTGATGCTTGAAAAATACTCGTAAAATACTGTATTCACAGCAAGAAACTGTTTTGGGCGGCGACTACTATTGTCTTATTTTAGTCAGGTGGGCTATTGCTATTACAAAACAAGTTTGACGTGTTCAAAAACTTTGTTTTGTCTTATTGTCTAAGCATAATTTCATACATTCGTTTGCCACTGTTCAAAATGTGAGCACCCTTTAGTTCTGACGTTGCGTTTCATATTTTCATATGTTGGCGGTGGTCAACAAAAATGCACACAAATGATAACAATACGTCAAAGGGAAAACCATTCTATATGTATCCCCTTTGTCCGAGTTGGGGTGGTCATCTGGTGCACTTCCTGTCCTGAAGTTTGTCCATTAGCTGATGACTGTGCCATCCGGATATCCCTGTCACTAACACTAATGACTGCGTTGTCAATTTCCAGATCACATGATGTTTGTTCCCTTTGAGGACTCATGGTGGTTAAAACGAATTTATGTATACTATGTTTTAATATATTTTTGCTTTGTAATTTGATCAGCCAGG
Organism: Ophyiulus pilosus; assembly: GCA_033995625.1. NCBI lineage: Eukaryota > Metazoa > Arthropoda > Diplopoda > Julida > Julidae > Ophyiulus > Ophyiulus pilosus. The sequence goes on from JAUJYV010000317.1 coordinate 20,717, forward strand.
GTGAGGTGCCTGGGAACTAACCCTAAGCCCAGCACTCAGTAGCAATAATCACATGGCAACTCCAGTTCACTGAGACTCAAATGCATGTTTGAATTTTTCGTGTTCCTCCTAACCTATAGCTTATGATCGCCAACCGGAGCTCTATGACTTCACCATGGTAGCGGCCATTGTTTCCTGTCAATTTACTGCTTTTATTTTCCTCATCAAGGAGTCTATAAATAAAAACTTTCTTTAAGTATGATGCTGGGATTAAGTGGAAATCCTCTTCCTTTAAAAGTTTGCTTGGCACCAAGCTATACATGAAACTTATAATTTAACAGTTAGCCAGAAAAAGCATACCATTTACGCCGTAATGTTATGGTTTTTGGTGAACTTGATCAGGCTGTTGTTGTATGAAGCGTTGAAGATATAAGAGAGTTTGAGTCACCCAACGCCTTAACGTTAACCTTAACGTTAGAGGCGGGAAGCCACGCACTGAACTAACTGAACGTCATGAGTGTGCATGCGTGGTTCTTCCCTTCTCGACTCTAACGTTAAGGTTAACGTTATGACGTTGGCTGGCTCAATGGAGAGTTTGAGCCAGTTAACGATAACGATAGCTGGCTCAAACTCTATTCTCTCTAATATTGATTCCTTGTGCTATACGTTGTGTTCGTGTTTCATAGGTTTAGAGTTGAACTTGCCTATTATTGGCTTTGTACACTTATAGTGGATTATAGCAGTCAATGGTCAATAACTCAAATGGTATTGGTAAACTGTATGCATTTGGTCCATGCCTTTTCAGAAATGATCGCGTGGTACAATGGCCTCTTATCAAATGAGCTGATATTTGATGCTCACAATATGGCTCACGAGAGATCGCCAAGTTCGATCGATCTGTCTATCTTCAACCAATATTTCTGAAATGATTGGCTTCTGGCATATTTTCCACGACCCCACTCGATTTAATTTCGATTTCAAAAGGGGGGCAGTCGAAGCTAGGCCTAGTCATTTTCTTTGTCGTCATTGCCTAAGCACTCTAGGGATTTACGTAGGTGCCTTCAGGTCCCTAATCTCAATCCATGCCAACCAATCAAGTATAAGCCTCAAGCGGTGAGGCAGCTAATGTTTTTTTTTTTTTTTTACTTACAAACACGTGAATTTTTCAGCACACTTTTTCTATTTTTTAACAGGATAAATTATTGAGTCCGGAAGTACATTTGTGTTTGCTCTGTATCCATGGCCACGAGAATGTGGGCTTGGCTACGGACTGCGACTAAGATATTGCGGTGTATCTTACTAACTATGATGCGGATCAGGCTACAGAGATGAATTTGTGTCACCAGAAGCCTGTTTTCGGCTTTTCATCGCAAGATTTTCTAACCAAATATTCATCATTTATGGCCTCAAATATGTGTATGCAAGCATCAGTATCAACAGTCCTCAGTTTACAATGACCTACTCCTTTTTTGCAAGCATAGTTGAAATCTTGCAATATTACATTTTTGAAATTTGCAGCTCATTTTTGAATTCAAGCTAAAGAAAAATGGATATTTTGCATTCGTATTGAAACTTGTATTAATATTATGCTTTGACTTCGACATGATATAGAGGGGATGTTTCATATTAATATATACTCGTGTCGGTTTCAACGCCTAGCATTCTAAAAAGGGGGAAATAAAGCCCCTAATATTCTCCCTTTACTTTAATGATTTCAATGGTCTATTCATGGAATGCAAATTTGTGTCATTTGTTCACTGTAACTATGGAAACAAAGGGTGCAGGTTTATAATATCGTTTCATTGTTACGAGATTTGATTGAAAATCTGTTGCTAAATTGCCAAAGAAATATAACATTAGCTTTACTGTGTTGAAACTTGCACACAAGAACATTGATATTAAAATTTATTATCTGTGATTTGGAAAAATAAATATGTCTAAGATACGTTCTAGAACACTAGAACACTGGGTTTTTTTTATGTAAGGTTTTACTTAATTTTATAGAACTCTGTCTTATTTTCTTCTTCAAATTCAAAATTAAATCTATGCCCAGACTACATTCTGTCTCGTTAAACTTAATAACCTTATAGTATAATCAAATTTTAGCTGGTGGGTCATCGTTTGATCCTTGAGGGCATAGGCGTAACTAGGGTTGATGGCGCCCAAGCCAACTAAAAAATGGAGCCCCTTGAAAACTGATCTATAAAACTGCCTGATTTGGCACTCAAAACTGGTTGTTAGTTAGAATACCGGTTACAAAATAATAAAATACACTTTTATTTTTAAATATATTTTAACCATTATAATGGCGCCCCTTACCACTTTGGCGCCCAGGACATATAAGTGACTGTTATGAGTAGGTGGCTATTGATTCTAGTCTTAAATGTGTTCCATATCCATTTGAACTGGCGTTTGAAATCAGCTCAATCACCTAAAAGTTTTGCTGATATGTTCCATCTCTATTTTAGAACATTAAAGTTGCAACATTTACATTTTTTGAAAATAATATCCGAATTAAATAACTATAGTATTGAACAAAACATTTTTACCAATCGAAAATGTTTTGTTGTTTTTTAAAATTGACTGCTGAACTTCCATAATTTGAAATTATTTTTTGTTTCATTTATTTAGAAAATAAGGAATGCAATAAGTTATGGTTGTAAATAATTTGTGCGAGTTATTTATTATTAAATGTAATGCGAGGACTTGTATACCCTCATGTATTCAGCTAATTTTAAGCATTCATACGTAGTCATCATTTGCTTTTATTATAACAACCCTGGATCTAATTCAGGAAAGGTAATTAACGTAAACAATTAAAAATAGCGCATATACAAGATGGCATTTTTGTGCGTGGGACCCCCCCTTAATTCTCAATTTACTCATATGTTGTAGGCACGTTGCTGCATTGGATAATTGGATTACATCCAATACCAGTAAGCCAGCGAGATTTTTCAACAGCGTCTAAAAAAGCCAATTACTTTTAATAGTTTATGTTTAAAAAGTAATAGGCCAAGATTCGCTGAATGCCAATTTTAGTTGCAACAAAGATCTACTGCTGGTTCAGGTCACGAATTTGACTGGTGGATGACAGTGTGCAAGATGCTACAATCTTAACAGATACTAAATAAGTTCATAATGTAGTATATCGCGATTAAAATAAGGCATTTATCTGTGAAAATATAGCGTTGCTGCAAACGTTAGAAGGAGGCCGAAGGGAAAATTGCACATGTGTATTTATCTCTGCTGATGAAGACCAGCTGGCTGACATTACAAGCTTCTGTTTTTGTTGAATTACATGGGCACAGCTTGAATTACAGATTGTACAAGGACTATCGACCAGATTGTGTGCATGTGTTTGATTTGAGAGCGTTTTCGACAGCATAGCGTGGGTTCATCCTTTCTGAACTTTAATCATCGGTATTTACATGAAATTAAAACAAGATTTTGTGCCTGATCTTGCAAAACATTTTAGGACATCATCTGTTCCACGTTTGAGATGTTGGAATTAAATTGAGTGGATATTGAGTCTTGTATGGGAGCAGTTTCAAGTCTTTAAGTTTACATCAGGCTTGGGGCATAAATGTTTTTTTGTTTGTTTTGGAAACTTTGGTTCGAAACTAGGTCAGTTAGTTGCATGTTGTTTTTGGTTGTTTTTTCACAGAAGTCATATAAGACAGCAGTGGTTATGAGCGTCGTTAAAGTAATCCCAATAAACAAACGTACAACAGACGTTGTGCAAGCATCAACAGTGCGATTTGTATACGTAGCTTTCTAAGTGCCGGAACTACATAATGCCGAACAATGGAACGAAATACAAAAGATGGCACTTGGTTTATATTCGACGTTATTTTTATTCTCAGATTAATGTTGAATGAAACTGGTCTGAAAGTATGGTTAAGTGAATTTGCACTAATGTTGAAGGACAAATGTTGGTATTATACGTTTTGGCCAAAGTTTTATTTCAAAGTGTACAATGCTTGAATTTTAAAAAAAAGTACATTAGGTTTGGTGAAATAGCTTTGTTCCTAGTTTTCAAATTGGAAAACTTTCTACTGTATATAAAAAACAATCACATACATTAACAACATGGATTAGTTGTAGTAACTCTTTTAGACCAGATAAGCTTGAAACCTACTTAAAGAACACCTGTGTGGAGTATATGTTACTTTCACTTTTTGATCTCAATGTAATTAAATGTTACCTGTAAGTTTAATCTTTTTCTCAGCTTGATAACGATTGAACGATAAGTCTATTGCGGATGATTGTTAATTTTATGAGTTACTTTACCGTTACTTTATAATTCTACAGATAAAAATGCGATGGCTAGACTGCAGGTGCAAAAGTTAGTTTTTTTTTGTGCGTTTGCGCTGGTTACCCTTGACATCAAAAAGACTTTGTTTAACCCTCTAGTGAACCTGGCAACGGTGTTGTTTAACTGTTGTTACGTACTCTTTTAAGAGTGTCTAAACAACAACAGGAAATATGCACCGGAGATTACGTTATCTATATGAGCTATTTTTGAGCGAAACTAAATGCACATGCAAGCAGAAGATTGCAGCAGGCATTTGAACTTTCGTAATTGCTAGGCCTAGCAGTAAATGACGTTAATCATAAGTTACCTGGGGATGAGACAGTTCATTGATGTTGCCATGCCAAAAACGTCTCGCTTCCTACTATGAAATTTTATTTCCAGAACATGGTGATGCGAGTAAATTGTCCATAAAAGCACCTAAAATTGATCGGATTAGAAATTAGGAAGATAATAAAGTCAGGCGTCAATTGCACCAAACCATTTTTCCTTAGTTGCCGAAATATTGTACTTTCAAAATTATTTATTTGGTTTGCGTGTATGTGAATAAACAGGCTAATGATTTACAGTGATAATAATGAGTCCCTTGAGGGTTCGGTGATTGATAGTCTGTGTTTACTTGATTACCTTGCTATGTTAATGTTTGTCAAACATTCGTAAATAAATAATACTGAAATTTAAGTTTACTTAAACCTATTTAGACGAAATTGAAGATTCTTTTAGAGGACATTATTTCGAATATTAAACACGAATCGAAATTCAAATTTCATTGTGCTGGGCGTTTGAATTGAAAAATCGCCAATTTTATGGAAATAAATGTATACCTGAAACTTCTTGAAAAACTTTTACGTACGCCTTGTGAATAAAATAATACTTTAAAATGCAATAAATAGACTCCCTGGGCAGTTTTATTTTAGCGTATACGTTGTGTGTGGTCTTGCGCACATAAATGGTACGTTATGTAAAGTTACAATGCAGGTTATTTGGGCCCGTTCCAGTAGTCACTACAATGGACAGTTTTAGCAGGCCAACGTCTTTATACTTACCTTAACTTTAATGGCGGAAAGGGAAGAACGACGCATGCGCACCCATTACGTTCAGTTAGTTCATTGGGTAGTTCAATGCGTGGCTCCTCCCTTCCCGCCATTAAAGTTAAGGTAAGCATAAAGACGTTGGCATGCTAAAACTGTATATAAAACTGTGTGTAAAATGTTACGGTTTTTCGAAAATTGTCATTAGGATTTTTGTGCGTTTTCTACATTTTTCTTGTCTGTCTTGTCCACGTGAAATTCAATCTCATATCCTCAGCTGAGCCGGAAATTTATTGTTCTTTCATTTGCCAAGTGTTGGTAAACATGACGAAGGATTCCATAACTTAGCTTCTTCCGCCCACTAAAATAATGGTATACATATCGAGTTTCTGGGCACTTTATAATAACTGTAGCATCAGTTGCTTTTGCACTCTTGCTATACGTACCATCAATCGCTATACTTGCTGGGGCAATTTGCCAGTGGCCACTTAGGCGCTGTACTTGTTTGATCAACATTGACATTGTTTGGTTCATTGTTTACTTTCAAGGGACTGCAAAAGTGCGGTGTCATCTGTATGTGATAGCGAGTCAATTGAGATATAGGACTTGCAAAAGCCGCCTAAACAATACGTGTGAATAACCTGTATTTTATTTTATATTTTTTCCTATTTCAAGAACGTGTATACGAAATTCTTGAGTACGTTATTATCTTCATCTTTCATGAAGACAAATTTGGCTCTTGCATTTCTACGATGAAGTAAAAATCACGTGACACCGATCATTATACCATATATTTTTATAGCCCACTTGGAATCCCTTTAATTATTATTAAGCATTGTATGCATTTGCACTGTATGTATGAGGGTATATGTTCATCGTTCATTGTTGGCATAAGTACCGCACTGCCTTTTAGTGCACATTTTGTTTTAATATATGCATCAAATTATGCGACTTCATTTTTTAATCCGACATACATGTAAATGATGTTTGTTAAATAAAACAAACACTTGTAAAATTGACCGTTTTTCGTATATATTTCATAACAAAAATGGCGGTCAAACTGTGCCTTTGGCACAATTCTTTTTTATTTACTTATTCTTTTGCTGTTTTGAATTTTTAGCATCCCTATATTGCGCAACCAGAAATTGTAGATTTTAGTCAAGCATGTCCCGCTTCCTTTATTTTTATTTTGTTTTTATTTTACATTTTATTTTTGATTTGCTTTGCAGTTGCGCTAAATTGCCAGGATGACAATTTCCGCTGTGAGGATGGAAAGAAGTGCATTCCACTCAGGTGGAAATGCGATTATGTTCCTGATTGCCATGATGCCTCTGACGAACCGGCCGATTGCCGTAAGTTAATTAACATTATAGTACAAACAACCTAACACGCGGTTTACCATGGCATTGCGAAAGTCACGGAGTTTCACGTGTGTAAAAAAAATTACAGAAAGCGATAATATGGTTGCTACACATACAGGAAATACTTGTACATAATCCGTCGTACTTCTTGTACAACACGAGTTTGTTCTAACACGGTTAATGAATTGAGGCAAACCAATTTTTTTTTGTTATAGATTATCTCTAAAAATAGTACGCTTTGCTAATTGCTATCAAACTGGAGATATGAGTTTTGATAGATTTTACTATGGCTAATCACTTATTTATCATCTTTTATCATTTATTAATCATCGTTTAATTGTCATTTAAGATTATTTTGACTACATGGTTTAACCCCTTTCTATTAGACTAGAAGTCTGATTTTGGTGTCATTAGTCGATGCTTTTTTATTTACAATTAACAGGATTACTGCATTTAGAAGAAGAACAGATGCAATCACTATATGTTAGAAGTCACGCCAGTTCAAAAACATTGGTTTATAATTAGATGGCAAACCTCTTCTTTATTTCGTTTAATACTGCATATGATATTGATACAGTACCTGCAGCGATAAGGCACGAGCTCCACTTTGTTTGTTACTTTGCATCATGAAACTCACATAAGAGGGACTAAAACAAAGCTTTCGTTGAGCCTTTTATATGTACCATGTCTCCTGAGAACCTATTGATTCAAGAATATGCAAACGCTGAAGACTGCATATTTTATATATATATATTTTTTTTTTTTTTTTTTGGAAGACAAGCAAAATTCATCCATTGTTCATGTTGAGCACCTTGTGTCATTATACTTCGGCCCACATTTTCTAAACATTTTATTTCACGGATTTCCTCATGCTGCTTGAGCATACAATACATCAACTCTTTGTCATCCTTGTCCGCATATCATATTTATTCATCGAGTTTAGCACAAATTATCGAGCTGTTTTAGTAACACCAAAACGGAGCATCATTAGCCATCTCTGTATATCTAGAATCGTGTTCCTAGCATCATCTGCGAAACCACAGCATGACATCAGTCAACGAGTTTTCAGAGGCTGTACCCACTTTTTTTATTTTTATGGATGTTATGTCTTGAAAATGCTGCTGTCGTAAGAATGTGAGTGTTTTGTATAGGACATTAGCACCATCTTGAAATGAGACAAGCTCAGCATCACATATGCTTGCAGATTGTTTCTGAATATTAATAGCTCTGAAGAATATGGGACATTGAAATTCGTTCCCCGACTATGTATGCTGTATTCATTGGCATTCTTTCCAACAATTTGCTATTCCATATCTATGTGTACCACTTAAATTAAGCGTGAAGTGTAATGGGCATATTTGCACGCAATCATGGACAGCCATATCATTATTGTTTTCCCTTGAGCATAGTACGTTTGCGCAGGTTAAAACCAACGTCGGTCATTTAGTCCTGCCAAGCTTGGGGCTCTGGGGTATCATTCGACAATTAATATTAACGTGCTTGCCATAATCTGCCTGATTATAACATGCGCAGTACTTAATGCCATTGTTTTGCAGTGGCAAATGACTGCATTGGCTCTAAACGAGTTTGTAACATAATGATTTTAATTAAATTTCCCCCTTTTTTCAATTCCTTTGGCAAGGGCAGGTGTCCTGCACCTTGAAAGCATGTAATTTATAATGGGGTTGCTATTAATCATTCTAATTAGACAGTGACGTTAAAAATGTATTTTCAATTTTTTTTTTTTTTTGTGGCACTTCTGAAACTTGTCGTGTAATGCTTTCATTGACTGCCATTGCAAAGATTATAAAAGACAGTTGTGTTTCCTTGTATTTTAGCACCCAGAACATGCAGCCCTGGCCAATTCTTATGCAGCACAGCATTGAAATGTATTCCTTTAGGCTGGGTTTGCGATGGAGAAGTTGATTGTGGGCACGAAGCACATGGTGGCGACTCTGATACGTCGGATGAAGATCCCAGACGATGTAATTGCTCATCATTTTCAAATAATTTGTGTCATATTTTTGTAGTATCAACTCTGTATTTTTAGCTCATTATTAATCCTCAAATTCATTGAAATTTTTGCATAACCTTGACTTGTCGTATATATTCATTTAAGAATCTGTCATCAAAACTATTACTATAACTATTCATGGTAAACATTTTTTTTATAGAGGCACAAATGTAATGCTTCCCATTGCATGTTAGTATATGTTACAGACATGGAGTAGATTTTTGTCCTTGAGGGTGGGGTTTTATGTACAGCAAATTTTTATGATGTCATGCCATTTGACAACATCACTGTCTGCTACAATATCATGCCATGCATTGATACGCGTTTTTGTAAATTTTATTGCCCTTTAAAATAGTTTTGACACTTGATATCAGACGTTAAATTATCCTGTTTTGGAATATCATCGTTTTTAAATTACTGCTTGAGCTACATTTGTAATTCTAGCTGATCTACTCAATAGCCTTTTAGTATTTAGACTAAGTATAGGCCAAGGCAACCATGAATGGCAATTTTACTTCCATGTTATCAGTTTTTTTATTAAACTAGCAGAACTTTTTTACGAACACGTTTTTATCAGTGAAAATCGAAGTTTTCTTGGAATTACTCAATTTGCATTGATTTCTCATATTCACATTCCCTAAAAATGCACCTGCTTCACTATGAAGTGAAGTTAATTACCTCGGGGTAATCCTGACTTTCAAGCAACTATCAAATTTTCAAATTATGATATTCAGCAAGTTTTTTTTTATCAAATTTCGTGTTTGCAAGTGAAAATTTGATTTACGGTAATTGGCAGTTTGAAATGTGTGTGTAGATATTTATAGTGTGATGACGAGTATAAAATTACAATTTTTTGAAAATGCATCATAATTAATACCTTTTACGTTCTGAAATATATTACAGGTTTAAAAGGCCAATCTTGCCCCAATAATTACTTTCGCTGCAAAGACAACATTACGTGCAAGCCTATTTCAGCTCTCTGTGATCATGTGCGTGATTGCCCTGACTATTCTGATGAAGGCGCATTCTGTTGTAAGACTCATAACACATTTTAATTGTCATATTCAACAGATTTTGGGATTGCATTGACCCCTATGTATTTTTCCTCCATGAATAGCAAACAAAACCATGTGCGATGGAATAGCATGTGAATACAAATGTCAGCCTAGTCCTGTAGGTCCACTCTGCCATTGTGGCGAGGGAAAAGAGCCAAACGGAACAATGTGTGTAGGTATGTCTTGTTTCGTAAAATTTAAGTTTTAGGCGTCTAGTTAGGATATATGCAAATTAATCCTTAACATGATGAATGTAACTGGAAATTAAAGAATATCAAAGAAAATTATATTTGTGATGTGGAGGAATGATAATTGGATTACAGATATATATTTGTAAACCTTTATCAATAACATTTAGGTTTTAGATTGTTTTATTACAATTTGTGGTCTAAATGTCCACATGTCAACCTTTTCGTTTCCATTGCAGACACTGATGAATGTAAAATTGAAGGTGCTTGTGATCAAATCTGTAACAATACAATGGGTTCTCATACTTGCAATTGTACCAGTGGATATGTCAAGGATGGTAGCCGATGCTTAGCAGTTAATGGTATGCTATCAGGGTTGTTTTCTTTACTGACTTATTGGAAAAATTCCTTGTTGCATAAAACCGGAAGGGAAGACTTGTGTTACCTCTTCCACGGGGAAATTCTATGGAAGTGATGTGTTTGTGTAATATTCAACTGCTTTTGATAATAATTCATAGTTCCCGAAGATGAGCCAGCTACAATCATATTTTCAAATGCCAAAGATATTCAACATATATACTTGAACGGGACGCCGTTTGAAGGAAATAGTCAGCGGCAACATCCCGACACATTTGCGATGGATTTCGATCATCGAAATAAGACGGCTTGCTGGGTTTGTTTTCGCTTATTTTTTTATTTTTAGTGGTTCGGCTAATTTGAATGACCTTATTTTGGTCATAGCAACATTAATTTACCTTTCATTGTTGCATTATTAGATCAATTACTTGGGAAACAACAGTTCTCTTAAGTGTGCTCAAATTTACAACTTGTCAGACTCGTGGGATATCAATCCACCTCATCTATTTCGTCTTGGAAGTGAGTTTTTTTTATGGGATTGATGATTAATTCACAGGATCATTTGGATTGCTGCCATGTTTCAATGTTTTATTTACATTTAGCTGCCTGCCAATTGGCTCTAGACTGGGTCTCAAAAAACTGGTATTTTTTGGACGATGAAACTGAAATCATTTTTGTTTGCAACTATACCTTGGAGGTGTGCATTACCTTGATTGATGTTGGACTCAGCAAACCTAGAGGGATTGCACTTGACCCTACTCGTGGGTATGTACATTAAAGTTTATTCAATATTACAGTTTGTATTATTGAGAATCAATTATTGAAGTTAATTGAATTACCGTTGCAGGTTAATGTTTTACACTGAATGGGGCTCATCGGCTCCCATGCTAGAAAAAGCAAGGATGGATGGTTCGGACCGCGTGACACTTGTTGACCACAAGATAGTTTATCCGTATGGGGTTGCGGTGGATTATCCCAATGAACACGTTTACTGGGTCGACACATATTTAGATTACATTGAAAGGGTAGATTATAACGGCCGCCGACGCATAACAGTCATTAAAGGAACACCTGTGAGTAACTAAATTGATGTTGCAAGTTGACTTTTGTTTGTTGTACATCTCGAATTGATTTAATTTTAATATTTGCATGGTTAACCAGGTTCAAAATCTCTATGGCATCACAGTGTTTGAACAAAACCTTTACGTCACAAGCTGGCGTGAGCATAGCATAGTCAGGGTCAACAAATATAACCACAGTGACTACAACACTATTAAGGGAAACCTCAGCCGTCCATTTGCAATTCATATTTTTCATCGCCAGCGACAGCCTCAAGGTTTGTTTTGAGATTGGTTCATTTTTATATTCTCAGGTCCATAGGCACGCATTCATGATTTTTTTCCCCTTGTTTTTCAGTCGAGCATCCATGTGCCATGAATAATGGAAATTGTGATCACATATGCATCACTCTATGGAAAAGTACTAAAGCTTTTGCTTTGTGCAAGTGTAAACCAGGATTTCGTTTGGTGGCTGGTACAAAGTGTGCCCGTAAGTTCCCGTCACTTATCTACTTTATTCATAGTCTCTGAATCTCAGATAATTTTATCAATATTTAGCTGCAATACAGTAGAACCCTGTTAAGAAGTTTTTCAAGGGGCCGGACTTCTTAAACGGGGAAAACGTCTTAAGCGGGTTCTACTATATTTTTTTATACAGCATATTTTTAATTAAAGAAAAATAATAATCATTGTGCAATACGCTGAAATATTTACAAAAGTTTAGACATGCGGAGACTGTTATTTGGCAACATTTGCGAAAACTATCAGTGATTTCCCCCCAAAAATAAACAAAATTCAAATTTTCAATAATAAATAAATAAAAATCCTTCAAAAAATGTCACCAAATTTGCATTTACCAATAGTAAGTTTCACAACAGCCAAGTAACTGAAAATAATGCAAATTTTCAAGGAAATTGTAATGAAATTACAATAAGTAGATTTCACAAAATTTCCATACAAATTTCTCAGCATAGCACAGAGCGCCAACACTCCAACATTTTTTGAAAAAACTGCAAAATGTACTCAATGGTGCATTGAGTACATGAGTAAATGCTGAATAATGCTTTCATACATTCTAATTTGATTTTTTTTTTCAGCTGCAAAGCAAACCCAATTTTTGTTATATGGCAAAGGTCGCCCCGGAATGATCAAGGGTATTAATATGGCAACTGGAGACAAACAACAAGAAGTTATGGTTCCCATTACAGACCTCGTTCGTCCAACTGCTCTGGATTATGACGTTTCTACTCAGTATATTTACTATTCAGACATTCAGCGTTTCGTGGTTGAAAGACAAAAAGTAGATGGAAGCAGCAAGGAAGTTGTAATTGAAAGTGGTAAGCAATATTTAGCGGTTAGTTGGAATTTCAGTGAGTTGAGGGGGTGTTTAAAAAATTGTATTTTTTTGCTTAGGCCTCAATGGATGTGAAGGACTAGCCGTGGATTGGATGGGCAAGAATTTGTACTGGACAGATGAAGCATTGCATAGCATCTTTGTGGCAAAAATTGCGGACGTTAGTAAGAAGAAGCTACTAATTTTTGGAAATATGACTCATCCGAGATCGATCGTTGTACACCCTAAGAGCGGGTAAGTGGATAGCCAAAATTCAAAAGATAGCCATCATCGTCAAAAATAAATGCTCGTCTATAAAAATGAAATCGAGCAAAAAATTTTGCCATTATTTTCTAGACATTTAAAATCATTTCAATTTTTTGTAAAATATGCTTGTTTTACATTACTGTATCTTAATCGTTTTGCAGATATATGTATTGGACGGATTGGTCGGTTGGTCAAAATTTCTTGGCCGAGCCTCATTATGGTGGAAAAATCGAACGTGCAGGAATGGACGGTTCCAAGCGAGAAGTTCTGATCAGCACAAAGCTTCAGTGGCCCAATGGACTTACAATTGACTATGTTGGAAAGAAACTTTTCTTCTGCGATGCCTACTTGCATAAGGTTGAGAGAACAAATCTTGATGGCACTGGAAGAGAGGTATGTTATCCAATATGTATTTTTGTTGAATCGACAATTTGAATAGAATTTAATAAAGTTATTGTCAACATGCAGACTCTATTGGAAGCAGAAGGACTGGAACATCCATATAGCTTAGCATTCTATGACGATCATATCTACTGGACGGAGTTTCAGAAAGGAAAAATCCAAAGGGCGAATTTGCTCACCAAAAAGATCGAGACACTTCGTATTGAAAATCCACCCGTTTTTGAACTGCGCCTCTTTAACAACGAATCTCAAATAGGTTCGACACATTTTGTTGTTCATGTCATGGATGTGAAGTAAAAATTCATAAATTTCCGAAGTCTTATTAATATGATTATTTTGTGATTATAGGCAGTAATCCATGTTCTGATAATAACCATTGTGTGGACCTCTGCTTGGCTTCACCAGAAAGTTATCATTATACGTGTATGTGCAGAGATGGGTATTCATTAGCTAGTGATGGTTTTTCTTGCGAAGGTAGTAAACTGAAAATGGAAATTTCTCTCGTGTCGTCTGTAACGTTTTTTTACTAAGAGAACTGTTTTTGCGTATATTTACAAAAATCTGTAGAAGCCGTAAATTACACCGACCCAACGAGTTGTAAGGAAAACGAATTTCGATGTTTAAAAACTCACAGGTGTATCGACAGTCGGTTTTTATGTGATGGAGACAATGATTGCGGTGATGGCTCAGATGAAGATTCATCACCAGGAGCAAAATGTGGTAAGTTTAGACGGCGTTTATTAAATTTAGCATGTTGTCCAGTTGCCTTGAAATCGATAAAGTCGAAAATTGTGCTTGAAATTCGTGTAAAAAAATCCAATTTTAAAAACTTGCTGTTTTTGTTTTCTTGAAATTGTTTATTATTTATTGTAGAGACTGTAACATGCAATAAAGACAGTATTAAATGCGATAAAAGCCGATGCATATCAGTGCATTGGGTGTGCGATGGTGATCCCGATTGTAGTGATGGTACTGATGAAAGCCCTAGTCTTTGTAAAAGTAAGCAATTGGAATATTACTCTTTTGTCTGCTTGGATAATAGTATAAAAAAAAAATGCAAAATTAACATCATAACTGCCATTCACTGCAAATTCGAATATTGTGTGTATGTCATGTATCACGCTTGTATTTTTGACTGTTTTATATGTTGAATATAGATAACACCTGTAGCCCTATTCAGTTTACTTGTAAAACTACGGGGCGTTGCATACCAAAAAGCTGGACTTGTGATTTAGATAATGACTGTGGCGAAGGCGACGCATCTGACGAGCATGCAGATTGTGGTGAGAATAGTAGTAGCACTATTAATATTTTAACACTTAACATTTTAATTGCCTGCATTTGTTAAATTCAATTTGCTTTTGTAGTTACTTTTTAAATGTAACCACTTGTGACTACCTAATATTCCTAGATGGTCATATTCTATTAACTGGTATCCCATTCCATGAATTTTATAAACTCCATAATTATTAATTGGACAGTGTGGATGATAGAAATTTAGATAGGAGAACCTAAAAATTATTTATCTTATTATACAACAAAAGTAAAGTATTGAAACTTGCTTGCATTACGAGTGTGTGAGTGAAATAACAATGCATTTAATGAGCATTTAATTAAAAGATTTATTTCTAAGACTTATTCACTGCATGTTAAGCTTTTTTTACATTTATATCTCATCCAAAATTAAAATGTGTCATGGTGTGAAACAAGTAATGCATCTTGATATCGTTAGTGATTGCTTAGTTTATTTGTATCATGAATATCTTAGCAATTGTGCTTACAGTAGTACTTAATTATTTAAGGCAAAAGTCTACTTGAGCTTGGTTACGATCGTGATAACTTAAATTTTAGTGACCTTAGCAAGAGTTTTAGCGCTCTCTTGCGTCTGCCCCTAAAAAATTGGACATACAAAATTAAAGTAAACATATTTTTTTTTCAAACTGTCCAGTATTAATAAGATTGAGTTTACATATGAAGCGCAACAGGGTTTTAGCGTTTGTTGTCTGCTGCATTTGACGTGACTTGCTGGTGGATTTGAAATTTCTGCCAGTACTTTACATCAATGGCCCTTTTTGATTCTTTGAGTATAGCTGTTTAAATACTCATTAAATCACAACTTGGAAAAAATGTAGAAGCATTTGTGACTTTTAGTTGTCATTTGTAGTACAATATTTTCTATTTTATTTGGTCATCTATTTTTAATGACATAGGTTTCATATTTATGAAAAACGTTTTACTTCTAAAATGTTGACCTGAACCTTTCTTGTTTAATATTACATTTTTGGGACGCGCAGAATATCCAACTTGCGAAGAATCAGAATTTCAATGTGACAATAAAAGATGTATTCCCACCGAATATGTTTGTGACAAAGACGATGATTGCCGTGATGATTCCGATGAGCGCAATTGTCCAGATACCTGTACTGAACCTGGACAATTCTTATGTACTTCTGACCAAACATGTTTGCCAAGTTCTCTTCAATGTAATTCTGTTTGGGATTGTTTTGATGGATCCGACGAACAAAATTGCACTGGTAAGATGTTAATCCATAATCCTATGCAGTTTACCAGATAGAGAAACTGACATTTTATTTTTCAAACAACTTTCTTATTTCCTTAAGCCTCAAAACATCCATTTGCCAAACAGTGCCACACTTTAGAATTTCAATGTGGTGATGGCACTTGCATCAGAAAAGATTGGCACTGCGACTTGGTTCGTGACTGCCCTGACGGGTCTGACGAAATGAATTGCGGTAAGTATGGCAGCTGTTATTCAATATTCATACCAGTTCAAAATAAATAACAAATTTTTTTTTTACGATTAGCAAATGTCACATGTGCAGCACAAGAATTTATGTGCCACGACAGAAGCCGGTGTATCTATCGTGGGTTTCTTTGTGATGGTGCTCCAGACTGCTTCGACGGATCTGATGAGCTTGATTGTGGTATGACTTTTTTTTTTAAATTCCCTTTGTTGGGATTGAAATTTGACAAATGCTTCTTAATATAATTTTATTTTTTTCTTGCTTAAAAACAGCTGTGAATTCAACCCTTTCGTGCCCATTTCCAAATTACATGTGTACTAATGGTTCAAAGTGCATCAACATCACTAAAGTGTGTGATGGTAATCGAGACTGTGATGATGGCTCAGATGAAGGATTGATGTGTGGTGAGAATCCTTAAAATGCGAGACATTTTAAAACTTGAAGCAATTTATATGCGAGCCTATAAATTGATTCGTGGTTTTAAAGTATTGTTTTCTGAATTTCACTTTTTTACAAGAGTGCATATAATAGATGATTTCATGCCAAAAATATTATTTATAGACAATAAATTGTGCAAAACTGGTGAATGTTCTGATCTTTGCCGCAACACACCAAATGGTTACATGTGCTATTGCAAGCCAGGAAGAAAACTAATGGATGATAAGAAAACTTGCACTGGTGATTAATAGTTGTAAAATGATATTGCTGCTGTTATTTGTGTTGGTTCTAACCTTTTTTTTTAATACGTCCAGTTGCTGTAGCTTGTACGAATTGGGGTGTGTGCAGTCAGATTTGCAAGTCAGCTATGAATTCGCATAAATGTGAATGTTTACCAGGATACCAGTTGGAGCCTGATCACTTCACGTGTAAAAGCACTGGTAAGTATCTTTGTGATGAACCCGAATTTGGTATATTTCCACTAAAATTTGAAAATATTAATAGCCCATAATTGAATTTCAGACAAAACAACTCCGTATATCATCTTTTCAAACCGACACGAGCTTCGTGCCGTTGATTTGGAATCCCATTCTGTAAAGGCTTTCATATCGGGCTTGAAAAATACTATAGCTTTGGATTTCTTTTACAAAGAAAATACCACTATGATATTCTGGACGGATGTAGTGGATGATAAGATCTATCATGGGACCTTGATTGGTGGATGTAAGTAAACTGAATTTCTGTGTGGTTTTTCTAAGCTAGCATTTATACTTGTTTTATATTGTAAACATATTCTACAATTATGGAAATGGAAAATGTGTAATATATCGGGTTTTGGTTAACATCTGTCATATTTGTCAAGAGATTTTGTAATTTTGAAATTCATATTTTTCTACAACTTCTTCTAAATATGAGAAATGAAAATTTTAAGTCAAGTATTAAACTGCTTTCTGCTCCCAGCTATTTTTGCACTCCCTAATGTGTGTAGATCTTAGTTCTAAAACCAAACAAAAAAATATTAATTAGTGTACTTAAAATTGACACGCGATATTATAACCTTATTTTAGCACTAACGAACATAGAGCCCGTTGTTCAGACCGGATTGGCAACCGCAGAGGGGTTGGCAGTTGACTGGATTGGCGAAAATCTTTACTGGGTGGAAAGTAATCTTGATCAAATTGAAGTTGCTAAAATAAATGGCAGTTTCAGGCGCACACTAATTGCTGGCGACATGGAAAGTCCACGTGCAATTGCCTTAGATCCACGATACGGGCAAGTCGAGCAGCATTTTCAGCATTACTAATGGGCTGTTAG
Organism: Ophyiulus pilosus; assembly: GCA_033995625.1. NCBI lineage: Eukaryota > Metazoa > Arthropoda > Diplopoda > Julida > Julidae > Ophyiulus > Ophyiulus pilosus. Next base: position 38,591 of record JAUJYV010000317.1, read on the forward strand.
AGTGTAGGCAATGGTCATAAATTATGATTTTCTTTATCCTAGGTTAATGTTTTGGACTGACTGGGACTCTGATGCTCCTAGAATTGAATCCAGCTCAATGAGTGGAGAAGAACGTAAAGTTATTTTCCGGGTAGATAAAATCACTGACGGTGCATGGCCTAACGGTCTCACGTTAGACTATATTTCTCATAGAATTTATTGGATTGACGCAAAGTAAGTATATTTTGTGTTTACTGGGAATATTTGTTATACTTTCAATGAAAAAGTTGTAAATTTCGTGTGTTATTATTCTTAAATTTCACTTTCGATTTGTTTTAGATCAGATTCAATTCATACTGCAAGGTATGATGGTACAGACCACCGAGAGGTTATTCGAGGAACAGAATGGTTAACCCATCCATTTGCAATTGCTTTGTTTGGCAATAATGTATATTGGACTGATTGGCGCAGCAACTCTGTTGTTGGGGCCAACAAGTGGAATGGGTCCAACCATGTCATAATTCAGCGGACCATAACCCAGCCTTTTGACATTCATGTCATGCATCCTAGCAGACAACCCAGAGGTTGCTTTGATTTTTATTATTATTATTTTCATTATTATTATGCAAAGAATTATTGCTGACATTATCTGACCTGTTTGTAGATATTAAAAATCCTTGCGGAGAGAACAATGGTGGTTGTTCGCACTTGTGTCTTTTGAATATAAAAAACACATTCCGATGTCATTGCCCTCATGTAATGAAGCTGAGTGATAACAACAAAACCTGTATCAGTGAGTAGTAACTTTTTTATATGTGTATATGGGTTTCTTTTCACAATTAAAAAATGATAATAAATTGTATAGCTTCTTTTTAATTTAATTCGTTGTAAATTAATTTAAAATACATTTATTTTTATTTTTAAAGTTTGCATTAAATATGCCATGAAGTTGGCAATGAGACAACGTTTTACAATCATACTTATTCACATTTTTCCGTTAAGGTAACGAGAAAGTTCTGCTGTTTTCTCGCCTCAATGAAATACGGGGAGTTGATTTGAATGCCCCCTATCACCATATCATTCCACCACTAAATCTACCACAGGTAATATTCGATAACTGGTTGTTTTAGGAATCAATATAATTCAAATACTCATTGATGCTAATTTTTTTATTTCAGGTAATAAGTGCTTCTCAAATCGATTTTGATGCTAAAGAACGCAAGATTTATTGGGCCGATAGCCAACTGAATGAAGTTAAACGAGCATCTCTTAGTGGCATATTGATTGAAACCATCATTGATACAGGTTTGTATTAGTTTTATTGTATTTATAAGCTGCAGCTCACGATGTCGACATGTATTTTTTTTGCATCTCCCATGTGCGTTAGATCCAATTAAGTGTAATTGGTTGGGATAAACTGGTACTGGCTTTGTTTTGTACATTTTTGTGCTAATATTTGAAATTCCTTTCCAGCAATTGCACATCCAAGTGGATTTGCCATTGATTGGATTTCACGAAACATGTTTATTGTGTCTCACGACACCAAAGGAAGCTCAATTCTTGCCTGCACACTGCAGGGTGAATACTTTACTAGGATTTTGAATTTGAATATGAGCTCTCCAAAGTCTTTAGCTGTCAACCCTGTTGCTGGGTAAGTGGCATATTATTTGCTAATGTGATAACTTCATAATTCAACTTATGTCAACTCTGTACACTTCTGTCAACATATAAATGTTGTTTGATAGGGGCATCTTACCGTCACTTTCGCATCATCATTACATTGAATTTAAAATTGCGGCGTCCAAAAATCCAGAGATTTTAACTTTTAGTCAATGTATAAATATCCAAAATGTTCTTTTTTAGCAAATTATATTGGTCTGAACATGGCGCTTCGATGCACTCCATCCGATATGGAAACATGGATGGAAGTAACCTGATGACATTGACATCACAGAGAGTCAATGAACGCTTGAATGCACCTCAGAGTAAGTGCACTTTTTTTCGTAATGAAAATTAGTAGCTTTGCCAATCAATAATGAATAAGCTGCAGTCAAACTTGAGACTTTCTAAATCTTTGTTTGATTTTCCTTTTATATAGGTCTAACAATGGATCTCGCTAGCAATATTCTCTATTGGGTCAATAGTGATAGCGGCACTATACAATACTACGATTTTACCAAGAATACAGTAGAGACACTGCCCATAGATAGTCATAAGACTCGCCCAGCAGCCCTCGCTTTCCACAAGAATAATTTATATTATGCGGACAACAGCAATAAGTCCATCTATGCCATTGATAAATTGACAGGTGCAAATCACCGGCAGTTCCGCAACAATACATCGGATATCTTGGCTCTTCGAGTATATGATGCAGACACGCAAACTGGTCAGTTATCCGTGCATTTATAATTTTGTACATAGTTTTCTTCTAAAAATGGGATATTGTCTAATACACGTGCCATTGCACAAAGGATTGATACAAATTTCATTATATAATTTTAGCATTTACAGCATTTATTTTTGCATTAATAAAAATATTGTTGAAAAATATGTATTTTATAAAAAAATATATATGTGATTTTATAGGCACAAATCCATGTGCAAAGGCAAATGGAGGTTGTCCACATTTGTGTCTTCCGCGGTCTCCCACTGAGCGAACCTGTCGTTGTGCAATTGGATACACACAAAGCGCTGTAGATCCTAAGAAATGCATAGGTAAACTATTTTAAAATGCATACTTCATGATTCATGCATTTGTTTGGCTAACTTAATTTTGTGATTTTAGGAACTTCGTCATTTTTGCTTTATTCCAACAACTGGGAATTGCGAGGACTATCATTGGACCCCAGGGATGCTGAGACGGAGGTGTTAGCCCCTATTTCAAAAGTTTCCTTGGCCTCTTCTATTGACTTTGTTGCGGGTATGTATCAACTATATTACATATACATACAACATGTCCTTTTCTTTGAATACATAATGTTTTGTTTATTTCTCAGGCGATGATTATATTTATTGGGTGGATTCTGAAATTGGCAATATCACGCGTATCCACCGAGATGGAACCGGAAGAGAATCTGTGATTGGAGGATTAGAATCTGTGGAGGGAATTGCTGTTGACTGGATTGCTGGTTGGTTTCAAGCCACTTTCGTTGAATTTGGGGACACACGCATTGGTTTAACATTGCTGCTACTATGCATTTTGTTTTTCCAGGAAATTTTTATTGGACCGATCCAGCTTTTGACGTCATTGAAGTTGCCAGATTCAATGGATCTCATCGTTATGTTGTGGTGGCAGGAAACATGGACAAACCAATGGCTATCACAGTCAATCCACTTGCTGGATTTCTGTTTTGGGCTGATGTTGGAAAGATTCCAAAAATTGAGAGGGCTGCTTTAGATGGTTCCAATAGGGTCATCCTTGTCAACAGTACCATTAAACATGTCACTGATTTATCAGTGGACTTTGTGGTAAGTCTGCATTTTGTTGCGTTTTAATGCATATTTATTCAGATTGAAAGTAGTAAAATGTTTGTTCATGTTTCTTATTGGTTGCTTGCCAGCAATGTTATAAGTAACTATCATTTTTTTCAATTTCAAATAGGATTCAAAACTGTATTGGTGTGATTCTCAACTAAATTCCATCAACCGCATGAATTTTGATGGCACAGCACGGGAAATTGTGTTGCAGGACAGTGAGAAATATGGTCCATTTGCAGTTACATTGCTGGATGGATACATGTTTTGGGTCGACATGTGAGTCATGAAAGGGCAATCCTAATCGTGAACTATTTGCCTTGAAAGTGCACAATTCAAATTTAAAACTTTTTCTATCAGGATCTATGAACGAGGATCGATATTAAGAGGCAATAAGAATAAACCTTCAGAGCGGGATGTAATAAAACACGGATTGGGCGGTGATAATTTGAAAGACATACTGGTGTATCATACAGCTAGGCAGTCTGGTAAGACAAATTGAGGAATTTAGCGGATTTGTATTCATTTTTGTGTTGGGAAGACAAATGCCTCTATTTCATTTTAAATGTAAAAAATTGCCTATTTTAAAATGTTTAGGCACCAACAAATGTCACGTAAACAATGGGGGCTGTCAAGAGCTTTGTTTTTACCTTGGTAATGACAATTACACGTGTGCTTGCGCTTTTGGTAAAGTGGCCGCTGATGGGAAGACGTGTGAAGGTGAGAAATTTTCTTACAAAATCAAACACTGTTACCCATTTCGTTTTTAACATTTCATTGTTGTGTTTTGTAGATTACGATGCTTTCATCATGTTCTCCCGAGTTTCCAAAATTGACAGCATTCACATGTTCAATGAAACCATTCCAAACGCCCCGTTCGAGAGCATCCAGGATGTCCAGTACATGCGGAACGTGATTGGGTTATCGTTTGATTATACTACCCAAAGAATCTTTTACAGCGATATTCAGCGGGGAAGCATCAACAGTGTTTTCTTCAACGGAACCAACCACACTGTTGTTGTTGAAAGTATGCTAAATAAGACAAATTGATAAAACATTGGGTGTAAAATATATAAAATATATATAAATTGTTCCCTGTTTCCCGTTTCAGAGCAAGGCTCGGTTGAGGGTTTAGCATTCGAAAGACTGCACCAGGTGCTGTACTGGACTTGTAACAGTGACGCATCCATTAATCGAATAAATTTAGGCCAAAAAGATAAAGAATCAGAAAAAATTGTGAAATTGGGGCCTGATGACAAGCCTAGGGGTATTGCTGTTGATAGCTGCGACTCGTACGTGACTCTTGATTATTGATTCGAATTTATTCTTCTTTGATCAGCCTTTAAGAGTTGGCAAATATTTTTTATTTAGGCGCATGTATTGGACCAATTGGAACAGTCGCCACCCAAGCATTCAGCGATCTTATCTAAGTGGTTATGAAATGCAAAACATCATTACCACTGATATCCGCATGCCCAATGCTCTTTCGATTGACCACAGGTCCCAGAAACTATATTGGTCTGATGCTCGCTTTGATAAGATCGAACGGTGCAATTTGGATGGTTCCAAGCGCCATGTATGATATTTTATTTGCTAATCTTCAATATCATTGCAAATAGATTTTCGTTGCGACTAAATACTTAAAATTGCGTTTTGTTAGGTTATCCTGACTCACCAGCCGCATCATCCTTTTGACATCGCCATTTATGGAGATTACATATTTTGGACAGACTGGGTTCTTCATGCTGTGTTAAGGGCTAATAAATACACTGGTGAAGATATCGTTTATCTGCGTAATAATGTTCCTCGACCAATGGGTATAATTGCAGTGGCCAACGATGCTGACGATTGTGAGTTTTTCGTTCTTTTTTATACCATAGATTAACAAATAATTACACTAAGTTAATTTGCTAGACTTTGCGAAACATTTAGCGGCATAAGGTGGTGAAAAAGGTCACGTATATTACTATTAAAAATTAGGTTCACAGAATCCATGTCACATCCTAAATGCTGGTTGCCAAGACTTATGCAGTGTTTTGGACAATGGAACTGCCATCTGTTCCTGTTCTCCTGGTCGTATTCTTTTGCCTGACAGCAAACGTTGTGGAGGTGAGAAAATAATTCATAGCTAAATACACTGTCTTGCCATAAAAGTTTTCCATGGAAATGTCTGAGCAAATTGAACTTTTCTACAGTCAAATTGGCAAACTGTTCTGATGTGGAATTTGAGTGTGCACAGGGAGTTTGCATTCCATATATACTGACATGTAATGGAGATATGGAATGCCCAGACGGAAGTGATGAGGACCACATTTTCTGTGGTAAGGAATATTATTCTTTGATTCTGTACACGTGAAACTTTCGTCTAGAATATCTATTTCGATATTCATTAAAAATTGTATTTATGCAAATTGTGATTAACTCTAGACTCACTTTTGTAACATTTAGCAACAAGAATGTGCCGCGATGGGTATTACCATTGCAACAATAATCGCTGCGTGCCCAACGACAGGATTTGTAACGAGAACAATGACTGCGGTGACAACAGTGACGAGTTTAATTGCACTTGCACGGATAGCCAGTTCAGATGTGCATCTGGCATGTGCATTAACCAAGAGTATCGCTGCGATTATGATGCAGATTGTTTTGATGCCAGTGATGAAATGGGATGCCGTAAGTCTCTCAGTCGTCTTATATTTATGCCCTACACGCTTTGTTATTCTGCTTCGGCATTACAAAATAACGCTTTTCTCTTAATGTTACTAATAAAGCTCAGAGAGATTGCACGAAAGCAAGAATCGATGGAACTCAAATGACACCTTCCCTAAACTTGATTAACTGTGCACACACTACCGCTTGCATTCATGCGGATTGGATTTGTGATGGACAAAACGATTGTTGGGATAATTCCGATGAGAAGGACTGTGGAAACAGTAGGTCACATTTTTCATGCTTTTTTAAAATAAGTCTCTTTAAAGCAAATCGATCGTTGCTCAACACTTTTTCATTTTAGCCCACAATCCTGTCGAATCAACGTCATGTCCAGAAAAAACACATCGTTGTAATACTGGTCGTTGCATCCCCTTAACTTGGGTGTGTGATAGAGATGTTGACTGTTCCGATGCTGTAAATGGGACCAGCTCCGATGAACACAATTGCAGTATGTCCTTTTTCTCATTGTTCTTGAGACAAATGAATTTATGTTGATGTGTATGACCAACATGTTCCTTTTGCATAGATTATACCTGTGCCGATGACAAATTCCAGTGCGACAATCTGGCCTGTATTCCTAAAACATGGCAGTGCGATGGTTTGAAAGATTGTGTCGATGGCTCTGATGAGGGCACTGATTGCCGTAAGTGAATTTTATTGTGTGAAAATGCACACTAGCCGATTGCTTCATACTTTGATTTGTTTGCATTTATCAGAGACTCGGATGTGTGCAGAAAACGAATTCAAATGCAATCACACCGGCCGGTGTATCCCAATGCAGTGGGTGTGTGATGGCGAGAACGACTGTGCAGATGAAGAAGCTTCCGATGAACACCCTGAACAAGGATGTGGTAAGTTCTAAATGCTAAGCATAATTAATTTGTGGAGTTGAATACTTTTTTTGAATTCAAATCCTCCCAAATTAACTTTTTAGATGCTGAATGATGATATAGATTTACATTGTCTTTTGATTTTTTTCCTTAAATTGTATAGCTGTGCCCCTATGTCCTGAGGACTATTACCAGTGTGCAAACTCGAGATGTATTTTTAAAGGATTTGTGTGTGACAGAGATAATGACTGTGGTGACAGTTCTGACGAACCACCAACTTGCGGTAAATTGCAAACCATTATTATTATTTTTTTTAGAAGATAATGTGTTATCACTGTTGAAACCCTACTATTTTGTACATTTTTCTTAGTCTTCCATCCTTGTGCGGATGATCAGTTTCAGTGCAAAAATAAAGTTGCTTGCATTCCCAGCTCTTGGCTATGCAACCATATTAATGAATGTGGGGATAATTCTGATGAAGAGGATGCGATTTGCAGTGAGTACAGTAAAAACTGAATCGGTAATTGATTTTATTTGTGCTAATCGTGAGTCTCTTCTACCACATCTGTAGCTCAGAACTCCACTTTGGTAAAGTGCGGTGCTGGCATGCACGAGTGTGACAATGGCGTATGTATTAATGAGACTCATCTTTGCGATGGGCAAAATAATTGCGGCGATTTTTCAGATGAAACCAAGTGCAGTAAGTGGAAGTTTTTTCTATCTCAATACTATGTCTCATTAAACAAAAAAGAATAACTCACATGGTTTGCTCTGTCAATATCGGGTTATATTTTTATGACAGCATTATTTCCAAATACATACATATGTGTATACTGTAAATTTATTTGTTTTATATTTTCTTTCAGATATAAACGAGTGTTTATACAAAGAAACTGTATGCAGTCATAAATGCGATGACAAACCTATTGGATATGAATGCTCATGTTTTGAAGGCTTTCGTTTGAAAAAGGATAAAACATCTTGTGAAGGCAAGTGTTTTTATTGACTTATTTAATTTCAAGTCTGGTTGTGAAGTTTACAAAGCCAGATTCAGGTCACAAATTCTCTTTTTAAATACAAATCATAACATTAATGGTTATATTCGCATAAATTTTGGCAAATACCTATTTTAAAATTAATTGGGAAATTTATTTGAATATTTAAACACATCATTGTTCAAAGAAGTTGAATTCTCTAAAATATTCCAGAAATGTTAAAAATGGATTTAAAATTTTTTTTTAGAAAATACTGTTAAGCTCAAATATTTCTCATCGATTGGGTAATAACTTTGATTAACCTGTTGTTGTCGTTGCAGATATCAATGAATGCAAAGAACAGTATCCATGCAGCCATTACTGCCGCAACACCCATGGCTCGTACGTTTGTACTTGTGCCAAGGGATACATTTCGTCCAACAACGGCCAAAGCTGCAAACTCAATAGCAGTAAGAATACTTTACGACTCTTTTATGTGTACTTGGTGATGTCATTTTAATTTAATCATGTCCTTATGTAGCTATGAAGCCAACGTTGATATTCTCAAATCGCTATTACATCCGACAAGTGGATTTTAGTGGTCAGGACACTCGGTTATTGACCAACAATCTGACCAATGCTGTTGCCCTTGATTATGATTGGTTAGAAAAATGTGTCTATTGGTCAGACGTCACCGCACTCGGCAGTACTCTGAAACGTTTTTGTGATGGACAGGTGGGGCATAAGGTAAGTTTATGATGCAAACGTTATGCGTGATTCTCGTGTTTGCACTTGTCATAACATCAGTTAGTAATTTTCCAAGACTATAATTACTGCGCCTTTATCAACTTAATTTGCCTTTATCAACTGGTCTATATACATTTATTTTATCTTAAGGTCTTGCACTCTGCAACAGTTCAAAATCCTGATGGATTGGCTGTGGACTGGATTGGCCGAAACCTGTATTGGTGTGACAAGGGAACGGACACCATTGAGGTTTCCAAACTAGATGGGCAATTTCGAAAAGTTCTTATTAGGGATGGACTCCAAGAACCTCGCGCTATTGTTCTTGATCCATTTGATGGGTAAGTTACTTTAAATTTGTTAAACATCCTCTATAATAAATGTGTATAATTATGATATAAGATTATAACATCGTTATGGTTTACTAAGTCTTGACGACAAAGTATAACAGAATTATTTATCTTTTTGCTTTTAGCTATCTCTACTGGACTGATTGGGGCGAGAGACCTTACATTGCCAAAGTAGGCATGGATGGTACTCAAAAGAAAGTTATTGTGAATGACTCCCTAGGTTGGCCAAATGCACTGACCATCTCATATGTCAGCAAAGAACTCTTCTGGGCAGATGCAAGAGAAGATTATATTGCTGTAACTGATCTAAATGGAAATGGCCGACGTGTTATTGTCAATAGAGGTTTGTTTGTTCTACATGTGATAAATGGCAACCCTTGAATATTAAAGTACTCTGCATAAAGTTGCAGTTCTCAATGAATATAAAATGATTTTTGATGTATTACTTTACTTTTGCAGGACCTCAGCAAGCTCTTCACCACATCTTTAGTTTGACTGTGTTTGAAGATTATTTGTTTTGGACAGACTGGGAAACTAAAAGTGTAGAGCGTTGCCACAAGTACAAGTGCAATGACAATCTTCGAATTGCAACCACTGTCCATAGGCCGATGAGCATTCAAGTTTATCATCCCGATCGCCAACCACCATGTGAGTGAACATTCATTCATATGAAGCTGAATTGTCTGTTGCAAACTTTTTTTTCAATATGCTTACTTGTTCGCAGTGAATGTGCCAAATCCATGTAAAAACAACGGTGGCTGTCTCGCTCTGTGCTTGCTCCAACCCGGTGGTAAAACGGCAACATGTGGCTGCCCTGAAAACTATTATCTTACTGACGATGGATTAAATTGCAAGAATAATTGTTCAAGGTGAGTACCAACATAACGCAGATTATATAATTATCTAAAAATGTAATAGCTGCAAGATCTTTTGAAATTTTTGTCCTCAGTATATAATATATTTATAGGGATGTCGCACACATTTTAAACTTTCTGAATCGTTTGTGCCTTTAGTAATCAGTTTGTCTGCAAATCAACATACAAGTGCATCCCATTCTGGTGGCGTTGCGACACGCAAGACGATTGCGGTGATGGCTCCGACGAGCCGAGCGATTGTCCAGAATTTGTATGTCATCCTGGTAAGCCATAATTTAGCATCTGACCAAATTATTAAAATAAGCAATCAAAAATAAATTTATCTTTTGCACTTTATATTAGCCTGAGAACGGTTTCCTTTGAATTAATGTATATTTAGGTCAGTTCCAATGCTCTGGTGATAAAAACTGCATCCATCCCAGCCAATTATGCGATGGAAATAAACATTGCAACGATGGCTCAGATGAATTAAATTGCGGTATGTGGTTTCATGACATGTAATGTATATGTTTCTACATTTGTTTAAACATTGTTGATGAATTTTATGTCGTTTATTCGAGTGCAATTACGAACTTCACTTATTCAGGAGTCGACTTTAAAATTCAATTTAATTCTTTCTGTGATATTTGGGAATGTCAAGTGTTCCTAAATTTAGTGTTGAAGTACATAAACGTAGATGAAGTAATTAAATTTAATTTACAAACTAGGAAGGCAAATTTAATCCGGGTGATTGAAGAACTTAATGTCAAAGATACTGTGCTAAATGTGACAAATGTTAACATTTTTCAGATGATTACCCTTGCTTATCTAGTCAGTTCAAATGCTCTAGCAATGCAACTTCCTCAGCACGATGCATTCCTGCTTCCAGTCGCTGTGATGGTCAAGTTGACTGTCCCAATAAGGAAGATGAAAGCAATTGCCGTAAGTCCCTGTTTTAAAAGTTTAAATTGAATGTGGGGTCTCTATAAAGATGCATCAATCTATAAAATTGGCTTTAACCGAAATGCTAATTTTATTTCATCTGCATTTAACTACTTAAATTTTGACCTCGGATTAACATTTACTCCATGCATTTTTTAGCTCCGCGCACCTGTCCTGCTAATCATTTCACTTGTAAAAATGGCAAGTGCATTTCCAATGTGTGGGTGTGTGATAGAGATAACGATTGTGGCGATAGCTCTGATGAGATCGATTGCAGTAAGTTGGCAGATGCTTGAAACTCTTAGAAACAATTTGTCTCGTTGAATCAATTCCACATTCTTGTTATATTTGTGAATCTCCAGAAAATAGATCGTGTTCCGAAAATCAGCTGCTGTGTAATTCTGGCCGTTGTATTCCTCTGTCTTGGAAATGTGATGGCGATCACGATTGTGCCGATGGTGAAGACGAACTCCTCTCCTGCGGTGGCACTGTGAATATCACGTGTGAACCAAGCTATTTCAAGTGTAAAAACAATCGCTGCATTCCTGGGCGATGGCATTGCGACTATGATGACGATTGTGGGGACAAGTCAGACGAGGAAGGATGCAGTAAGTTTCAACTTGTATTTGACTAGTAATAATCAAAGATGGATTGATGCTGATTTCTATGAGGAATTTTTTTGATTTTTTCTTAAAAAAAACTGGTGATTTGTAACTTCTGCAGTAGGTAGCCTAACGTAATTATGTTTTCCAGAGCCACGCAATTGTTCCGAGAGCGAATTCCGCTGTGGAAACGGCCGGTGTATTCGTGGTAGTTGGGAATGTAACGGCGAGTTCAACTGCGAAGATCAAAGCGACGAGCTAAAATGCAGTTTCACTTGCAGCCCAAGCGAATTTCAGTGCACCAAACCTGAATTTTGTATCTATCAAGAATGGAAATGCGATGGGGATACCGATTGCACTGACGGAAGTGATGAAGTGGATTGTGGTTAGTTTGGCCTGTTACATTTTACAAGATGTCGGGGAATGGGAATAAAATATGGCTTATTATAAAAATCGAGGATATTTTCAGGTCGTTCTTGTAAGGCTGGAGAGTTTTCATGTGCTAGTGGTGAATGCATACCACTCTTGTGGCAATGTGATGGCGAAGAAGACTGCATCGATTCATCTGATGAAAATCCAGCTCTTTGCAAAGGTACTAGGGGTGATTTGATGCTTAGTCCTTTACATGTATTACTTCAGAAACAAGCTAAAAGAATGATAGCTTGATGCAATACCAGGCACTATGGAAACTTAAGCCCCCTTTACTATATCAAATATAAAAAGCCTAATTTGAAGGGTGTTGCCATAAATTAATGAACATGTATGACACATGTGGCCCCTGAAGCATTTTTTGTCACCCCTCGGCAATTTATCCATTTGTTTAACGGAAATAAGACAAATGGCAATAATTACAAAAAGAATAAGTACTGTAATCTTTAAATACGTCAATCAAAATTTCTCTTTTCCAACAAAGAATTAAGTTTTTTATAACTTTTGTCAACTGTTGGGCTTCTTGTTTTTTTAGGAATTCATCTATGTACTAGAGATGAATTTCAGTGTAGAAACACTACATGCATTCCTCAAAATAAAGTGTGTGATGGCGTCGATGACTGCGGCGATTATTCTGACGAAGAAATGCAGCAGTGTGAGTTCTCAAGGAATTTTATGAAAAACATTTTTAGCATGCTTGGTTTTGGGTAAATAAATATTGTGTACTGCTATATTTTCAGGTCAAAATAAGCCCGGACCACGTTTATGTCGCGGAAATCTTTTCAAGTGCGATAATGGTAAATGCATCTCACGAACCAGTATTTGTGATACATTTGACGATTGTGAAGACAATTCTGATGAAAGGGATTGTGGTAAGCAGAAAATGCATTGTGTGTTTTTGAAACATGTTATTTTGTTTTTGTGCCTTCTAAATCCTAGTTAATTATTTTAGAGGATCGTCCTTGTAAATTTGGAACTTGTTCTCAAGTTTGCAACAAAAAGAAATCTGGTAACACCACTTGTAGCTGTGCTCCTGGCTATACATCACTATTGAAGCAGGGAAAGATAAAAACATGTGCAGCAGAAGGTAGTTCTTTGATATTATGTTGTGTGACAAGCTTTATCTGTTAATTTGTACAGCCACTGAATGCAATTCACATGAATGCATTCGACATTCAAGACAATTCTTTTGTGTTTCATTTTTCTTAGGCATTCCTCCGTATCTCATGATTGCTAGTGACAGCGAATTGCGCATTTTTAATTTAACCGAGTTGGGAGCAATCCAGGACATTTTGCAGAATGCTCACACTCATACCAATAAGATTGACTCGATCGACGTATATTATAACAATGGCAAACCAATCGTGTTCTGGACAAACCATCACAGTCATGGGAAAAACATTATGCGCCTTAGCGTACCTTCCATGTCGGATACCCTGAATCGACCACGTCGAGTGAAACGCGAAGATGCCGAAGCAGTGGTGAGTAATTAATTTCGTGAACGTGTTTTTTCTGCCTTCAGGAAGTAGGACATGCGAAATTAAAACTTGTTTAGAATGCGATTTATGGAGCTATTTTTCTTGTAGATCTCGAATCTCCAAGAGCCGAGAGGAATAGCCGTAGATTGGATTGGCAAACGGATTTATTTTATTGATGCTGGTGACGACACCATCTCATTTGCTGATTTGGATGGCACGCACCGCACCACCGTGATAAACACCCACTTGGATCAGCCTCATGACATTGCACTCGATCCAGAATCTGGGTATGTGCCACAGACATCATTGACAGGTGATTAATCTAAATATGTTCGCAGTTAACGTTTTCAACGTTTAAACAGAAAAATGTACTGGACCGATTGGGGAATCCATGCTAAAATAGAAGTGGCTAACATGGATGGGAAAGAGCGAAAAACGCTGGTTGGTACAGGGATTCACTGGCCAGCTGGGATAGCTATTGATTATCCAGCCAGAAGAATTTATTGGACAGACCCTAAAGCGCTCACTATAGAAAGTGTGACGCTCGATGGGAAGGATCGGAATGTCGTGAAGGTGTTTTCACACGGTAAGTCAAACGTTTGACTAATGACATTTGCAGTACAATAAAGATAATCGGAATGAAAGTTAAGAAATGAGTGTTGTTTTCCTATGCAGAAGAAGACAAGCCTTATAAAATTGAGGTGTTCGAGGATAGCATCTTTGTAACCACCTACCACTTGAACAGCATTCTTGAGATGAATAAGTTCGGGCGAGGCAACGCTACGCTGTTGGTGAAGGAATTCCGGCGAGCCAGCGATATTGTCATTATCCAAGAATATAAGCAAAACGGAAACCGTAAGTTCATTGATTACTAGTGGAGAGGGAAGTTTGAAACTATATTTTAGTGGTAATTATGGAGGTGAAGAACTGAGTTATACAACTGTATGAGATATTTAATGAGGTAGAATTTGTAAGCCTATTCAGTAATATTTATGATAGATTATAACAGCTTTGTTATTAAAAAAATAATTTGCTTTAGTTTACTCATGTTTATTTTGGCAATTAGCACTGTTTATCGTATAACTGTTTTTCAATATTTATAATTGTAACTAGGTAATTATACAGATTCCTTTTTACATTTTTAATACAGTAACAAATACGTGTAAACGAAATCCATGTGGAAAAGAGGCCGTTTGTCTATCTTTGGGTGTTGGAAACCACTCATGCATGTGTCCAGATGGTTTGGCAGCCTTGGATGTCACCGATACGACCAAAAAAATGTCCTGCGCTATTGTGCCTACTGTAAAAACTACAACTGCGGGTAATAAGTCGACTTAATATTTTATTATTTGCCCTTCAAATTGTGTTTTGTGCTAATCGATGTTGCATTTTGCAGTTCCATGCAGCTTGATTTGCTTGAACGGCGGGACCTGTGTTTTTCAAACTGACAACAGAATGACTTGCGCGTAAGTTGGGTTTTCTAAGCTAGCTATGGCAGGGTACCCCCAGACCTGGAAAACCTGGAAAACCTGGAATAGTCAGGGAAGTTGGAAATGACCTGGAAAAGTCAG
>JAUJYV010000318.1:0-53465 GCA_033995625.1 Ophyiulus pilosus
GAGGTGCTCGTTATGCGAGGTGCTCGTTATGCGAGGTGCTCGTTATGCGAGGTGCTCGTTATGCGAGGTGCTCGTTAAGCGAGGTACTCGAGGTTCCACTGTATATGTAAATTTATAGTATGGGCCTTTGCATGTTCCAAAAAATTTGCTGGTCACCCAAGATTTAAAAAGTGCTGTTTGTGCACTATTATAAAGCCCTAAATTCAAAATAAATTACAATATTCGAATGAATGATAACTAAATGAAATTTTAATTTATTTTAAGTAAGCGATGGTCATATTTTCCAATAATTTTATTAAATCGATGGGTTAATTTTATTGGTTTTGATAAAATGATTTAAAACGAATGGAAAATAAGATGATTTTTTTATTATGTCATTGATTTTGTATGAGACGCTTTTTATGGACGTTACCTGCTCACCTGCTTCCATTCAAAACTTTGTAGCCTCTTTAGCAAAAGCGCCGTTATGAAAACCAGCCCACTTCTGTTTCAGGGTGATATGCCATTGCCAAAACAATACCCCCATTGAACAAAACTATCTCAAAGATGGCGACTGTAGGGGATGTCTTCTGTTTATGATCTCCTTAGAAATACTAAAACTAAAGATTTGAAAAGCTATTTTGAAGAGTATTCATAATTGAGTTGGGGTTAGAATTAATCGCACTCGAAAGTGATGATGGAGAACCCTAACGTAGCCTCTGTAAACCGCTCCGTTCGCGTAATGATGGAAGGAGTTGGCGCCCGGGTCCTTCGAGGTCCAGACTGGAAATGGGGGAAACAGGACGGAGGGGAAGGACATGTAGGAACTGTAAGAAATTTCGAATCTCAAGAAGAAGTCGTCGTCGTTTGGGATAACGGAACGGCCGCCAATTATCGTTGCTCTGGTGCTTACGACCTGAGAATATTGGACAGCGCCCCAACAGGTATTACCTGTATAGTTTATTTCACTTGGATTTCCTGTTGATTGTTGACTCTGTAAAATGTCCTAAAATCGGACAATTTTTAAATAAAAACTATTTTTTTCCTTGCCTTTTAAGGGATCAAACACGAGGGCACCATGTGTGACACTTGTCGACAGCAGCCCATCTTTGGCATCCGCTGGAAGTGCGCTGAATGTACCAACTATGACCTGTGCTCCATTTGCTATCATGGAGACAAACATCATTTGAGGCACAGGTTTTATCGTATAACAACGCCTGGTAGCGAACGGTGAGTTTGTGAATGAAACACCTTTTTTTCATTAAAAATCAACTTATGTAATATTGATTATCCGTTATAAAAATGAGAGGGCCTCATGTTTTACTATGGATTGGAAGTTAGGCACAGTAAACTGTGTCTTCCAGTGTGCCGTTGTCTTAATACAATAAAATGAATTATTAAAGTTATGCTTATGCTCACAAGCCGACGCCGATGGTCGAGTGGGTTACGTGCTCACCTCTCGAGCCTAGGTTGCGGGGTTCGCTCCCCGGTCGAGGTCGGTGGGAATTTTTACGGATGGGAGAAATTTCCTGAGTGGCGGCTCTTTCGGACTTCCACCCCTCGAGAGGGGTGGAAGTCCCCCCTCGTAGGCAAAATTCCCAATTGCTAGTTGATGCTGTCAGGCTAGGAATCGCTAGTTTCTATTAGCCACAAAGCAGACGAGAATATCTAAAATGCGTTTTCATATTTTACTTCCCAGTGAAACACAGTATCATTCTCCGTTTGGTTTTCTCTTAAAAAAATTATAAATGTATCTTCTCAGATTTCTACTCGAGCCACGGCGAAAGAGTAAAAAGGTGGCCATTCGAGGAATCTTCCCAGGTGCACGAGTCGTCCGTGGCGTGGATTGGCAGTGGGAAGACCAGGATGGTGGCAATGGTCGCCGGGGCAAAGTTACCGAAATTCAAGATTGGAGCGCGGCCAGCCCTCGCAGTGCAGCATATGTTATTTGGGATAATGGGGCTAAAAACCTTTATCGCGTTGGATTCGAAGGAATGGTGAGACAACGGGACGACCGACTCATCTGGCGTTTTATGATTAATTTCATTGATGCAAAAATGATGCCTTCCTTTGTTTATTTAGGCGGATTTGAAAGTTGTGAACGATGCCAAAGGTGGCACCGTATATAGAGATCATTTGCCGCTATTAGGTACTTGACGATTGCCACTTGATCTTCTCGAGTTATCTTGCCCTAACCTGTGGTTTGATTTTTTTTTAATGTTTACAATTTATTTTAGGTGAACAAGGGCCTGGGAGATCTGGTCCTCATGGCTTGACCATTAGTGATCAGGTTAATGTTGATTTGGATCTCGAAATTGTGCAGTCGTTGCAGCACGGTCACGGAGGATGGACTGATGGCATGTTCGAGGTAATTATTTTATGCTCATACAGAGAAACTGTCACACTCGCGGGAATGTTGATAGCTGCCCTTAGAAAATCTGAAGCATGTTTGAATTTCCTGTTACAGTGTTTAGGCACCACAGGGACAGTAGTTGGAATCGACGAAGACCAGGACATCGTAGTGTCCTATCCAAGCGGAAACAGGTGGACATTCAACCCTGCCG
This sequence comes from Ophyiulus pilosus, assembly GCA_033995625.1. Classification (NCBI taxonomy): domain Eukaryota; kingdom Metazoa; phylum Arthropoda; class Diplopoda; order Julida; family Julidae; genus Ophyiulus; species Ophyiulus pilosus. Next base: position 2,544 of record JAUJYV010000318.1, read on the forward strand.
TGTTGACGAAGGTGAACACTGTGCCGCCGGCTTCAACATCGGGAACTGAAGGACAGCCAGGGCAGCAGTATTCTGTGGGCGATCTGGTGCAAATATGCAATGACTTGGAGCGCATCAAAATCCTTCAACGGGGGCACGGAGAATGGGCAGAAGCAATGGCGCCAGTAAGATTTAGTTAATATTTCTATTTCCGCGTTGGGATTTGGGATCGATAGAAAACATCGGATGCTCTTCGTTGCTTTTACTCACTGTCAGATGTTTTAAAAGCCATTTGATGCCATCCTTAATTTGACTCCGCAAAGGGCCCATTAACGATACAGGTTTTAATGCCGTCATTTTTCATTACAGACATTAGGAAAAATTGGCCGTGTTCAACAGATTTATCATGACAACGATCTGAAGGTTGAAGTTTGCAGCACATCTTGGACTTACAATCCCGCTGCCGTGATTAAGGTTGCCTCGGACGGCAATACAGCTGGACCTTCAAGTGGAGGTAAGTCAAAAGGTGGTGTCACTATCTATCTGACAATTGTGAGAGCCAGTTAGGGATGTTCGTGCATTCAAAACACGTTTATATCATTCCATACACGTTCTTAATTTCAGAGCGTCTGAGTGCCCTTCTCAAAAAGCTGTTTGAAAATCACGTCTCGGGAGACGTTAACGAAGAACTGGTGAAGGCAGCAGCAAACGGCGATGCCCAGAAGTGCGAGGAAATTGTGAAGCGCTCCGATGCGGACGTAAGTGTCAGTAACGTGTCCTTTTTTTATCTTATGAAATATGAAGATTGTGGTCCCACCATTTTCCTCACGGTTACGTCATTTGTTTCTTCTTAGGTCAATGGAGTTTTTGCCGGACACACTGCCTTACAAGCTGCTAGTCAAAATGGTCATTTGGAAGTTATCAAAACACTCCTGCGGTGCAAAGCAGATGTTGAAATTGAGGTAAATATTGATAGAAGTTTGTCGTGGGGGAATTTTGGAATTTTGGAGAAATTGGGAAAGTTTGAATCTAATAACACAACATGTTTTAAGTTAAATCTTTTTTCATTCATATAGGATAAAGATGGCGATCGCGCAGTTCATCATGCTGCATTTGGTGACGAACCAGGCGTTATGGAGCTCCTAGTTCGTGCTGGTGCCGATTTGAATGCTCGCAACAAAAGACGCCAAACTGCGCTTCACATAGCAGTTAACAAAGGGCACGTTGGAGTTGTCCAAACGCTTTTGAATCTGGAATGCCATCCTAGTCTACAGGTGAGGATCGGAATTTATCATGCATGCTGAACCCTGTGTAAAATACTTTTTAAACTTTTTATATATACAGTCGAACGATTAGAACCCACTTAAGAAGTTCCCACTTAAGAAAATTTCCCATTTAAGTAGTCTGATTTTGCGGTCCCGAATTTTAACCCCATAGGTTAAATGTTAACTTTTCACCTGTATAAGGTGACGTTTTCCCGTATAAGAAGTCGAAACTCATGGTCGTACGAGTACAGTTTTAATGTACTTTTTCACGCTTAGTAAGTTTTCGAGTCGCAATCCATGTATCAATCTACCAATATGGCGATACAACTGAAAAGTATCTAAGGCCCATACCATAGTTGCTCACCAAACTGCAGCTCAAGTTCTGCCTATTATAAGCTGCATCTCAAGCTTAATCTCAAGCTTAAGCTAAAGCTTGATACGACACCCTGCTAGTTGCCGAGTCTCACATTTGGCTCTCTTGAGCTCGTTTTGACAATTTTTCTGTGCAGCTGTGGTATGCATCTGGGACTTGAGACGCAGCTCGGTCCCAAGCTTATGCGATTTGAGCAACTGGTACAGGGGTAAGAGTTCGATAAAAATCATACACCACAAATAAATTAAAGGACTTTATCGCTAAACAAAGTTAACTGTGATTCGAAAATTCAAAGTGGAAGCTGTGAGAAATTGTATAAGGCTAAGGTCAATTGTTGATTAGAGTGCACTGATATTCATGTAGTATGGTGATGTAACGTGACATCTAGCCAAGACGACGCGTGAGTAATTATGATATGTTGAATGAAAAAAAAAAAATTATGTAATGCAGTTGCTAATATTGTCTTTTCTTACCGTAGCTGTTATATAAGTTTTGAATGTTCCCTTTCTAGGATTCCGAAGGCGACACCCCACTCCACGATGCCATCAGTAAAAAGAGAGACGACATGCTCAACTTGCTGCTCGACCACAATGCCGACATCACACTCACCAATAACAACGGCTTCAATGCACTGCACCATGCGGCACTGCGAGGGAATCCCAGGTAGGACAAAAATTAAATTTTCACTTTATCTAAGGTAGCTAGTCACGTTTAAATGTTTGCTGCATGATTGTACATGTATGTATGCTCGTGATGTTGTTTCGCATGTATCATGTCATACCGCAATAGCCAAGTGTAAAGTAGGTTAAGTGTCCTGTTACGGTGCCTTAGCATTTTTAGACCTGCTAAGCCACGATAAGGTCAGTATGGTTTCTCCATTCCAAAAGGAATGTTTTTTATTACTCATTACTATGATTTCATAGCTTAGTAAGGCACCACTTGTTGTTGTGGTGCACGATGATGTGGTTATGCATCTGAATTAAGGAATTCATAGGTCGCTTGTGCCAGACAGCATTAAATAATGGGCCCATTTTGCCAGAAAGGATGCAAAACAATCGGCTGTAATTCTAGAAATTAAGTATGTCAGATGTGTTTGTAGCTATATGATATTTAAAACTTTTATGCTGTTATCAGCCGTGTCTCAGGTCCTTGTCGGTATATTCAGGATTTCCTTTTTAAGGTTTAAAGACGTGTATGCATTGACATCTACTGGGTATTTTGTCTTATTCACATTCTGTCGTGTGATCCCGGCGTGACGTAAATATAAATGATGTTTCAATTGACCATTATATCCAAATGGCCCAAACCGCATGACGCAGTGTCCCTCCCTAAATCTCTGTGATTCTGAATCCCAAAACTACAACTCAGAAATCCCCCTTTTGGATATGGCCTTGTTAGGGGCTTCTTGAATAATCCCCCATGTGGGCACCCCTGAATTATCAGTAAAGCCTAGTAACTTGCCGTACTTCCACATCGTGGTCAAAGTTACATTCGTACTCGAGGTGGAGTCATTTTTTTAGTATCATACTTTTAAATTGCCGAGTTATGGTTAGGATCTTAGGTTGGCCTTATTAAATTTTAAGTTTATCTAGACTACAGAACGTAAGCATATTGTTGCAAATTTATAAATTGTAGAATGGCACTTGGCCAAAGAACCTCCACGAGAACGAGGTCCAAACCTTGTCCACCCTGTTTCCGATTTTGATGCTAGAGATGGACTAGAGAAATTTATATTTATTTTGAAAGATCTTGATCATCCTAAACTCTAAAGTATCATTATTTATAAATTTTATTTTGCAATTACTTTTGCACAATTTTTGTTTTCACGTACCTCTTTCTACTTACCGTCGTCATTCCACAAATTGTAGTGCTGTGCTACTGGACCTACAACTCCGAAGATGAGGAATGTTACAATTTCTCTTTTAAAATTATAAAATACTTTCAAATATGCAATTGCTAAAATTTTTGAAGGAATTGCTAGAATTAACTCAATTTTCTACCTCATAGTTTTATTTGATTATTGGTTGCAAATTTTACATTTTTTTACTGAAATAATATTATGCACCACCTGTTTTACTGGAAGGTTTCCATAGTGAATCGTTCTAGAAACATATTCTCTGTAGCATATCACATTTCATAGGTTTTACTGAGCTTGACAACTGGTTTGACTATCCTGGAAACCCTTAGTTTTCCGCTGTTGCTTTCAGGTAATTGCCTGTATTGTTCCATATAAGGTCCATGAAAAAACAGATTCACTGGTTTATTATCTCTACATACCGAGTTTCTGTACGTTTTTTTTCACGTAGGGAATGCATACACAGTTAAAATTCGACTTCCATAATGGTCTGTGAACTAGATCACTCGTAAATCGTGTACTGTTTGCGTAGAATAATCTTTCTAGTCTAAATTGAACATATCAGTAAATCTTGTTGGCCAATGCCAGCTGAGCTAACATAAACTGGGTATCACTAATTCGAATTTGCCCCCAAATTATTTTGCCATCTGCAGTGCAGATGATGCTGTCGTGCAACGCGACATGATTGCCAAGAGCCCTTTTGCTGCAAGATTGCATGACAATCACAATTTTGATAAGGGACCCATCTCCCTATAACACATTTTTTATGAAATAACGTATCCGAACAACTGTAAATTTCACTATTTTCCAGTTTTGACCATGAAGCTGCATTAACCTCATGTCCAATTTATGAGGGGTTAAATCTAGCAAACTAATGAAATATTACCGCATCGTTTACGCAACGTTGATGAGTTTTAATATAATTTTATTGCACTTTTACTACAGGTTTACTTCGGCATGCGTAGTAGTTTTTCTACCGTTAACATTTTTGGTTTATCAAAATTTTGCATTTTCAATTCAATTCAATTCAACTTAGTACCCTACAGCCAGCAAATAAATGCCATATGGTAGGGAGGGGGGGTCATACCCAATTTCAGGAGAATGCTCCTACGTCAGTAGCGACTTAGACATCATTGTTAGATTGAATTTTCATACGAGTTGCTCTCTAATGACTGCCGTGCAACCTCAGCAATGAAATCCCGGCTTTTTACGAGCTAGTCTCTAATTTTTTATTATGCAAATTAATGTAAAGTAGGTGAATACGAAAGCCTTTATTCATTCCCTCTAACCGTAGAGTGTCCATTGCCAAGGATACCCCTTACATGCTGAGCTGGGCATAATTCAATCAAAATTTTATAAATCTTTCAAAATTTTTCAGTATGTCTTGCAGGTAGGGCGGAAATCATGACTCTGAAGCAAATCGTACAGGTTCATTTATTAAAGCGTCAGTATAAATCGTCTGAAATTGAAATAATAAAAAAATGATAGGATGGAGTCACGTGCATGAGACCGGAACGTTATCCGAAACGTGATCCGTGACTATGAATGTGCGAAGCTGCATTCCTCCTGGTGCTAAATATTCTTGCGCCTATCAGGGCTAGGGGTGCTTCAAGAACGTTGCTCAAAATGCCAACTACAGCTGGTTGAAGGGGACCAAATGCCTTCATCTGGGAAACAATTTGGCCCGATATCAACCAGCTATATCGTAACATTATGCCTCCGGATTTAGGAAGCCAGTCCCAGCTCGGCGATCTGTAAATATAAAAAAAAACATGAACGTTAGCAGAGTGACAGATCTGCGGTTTGGTTACTTGCCACATCTGGACACACGTCTTCATCGACGAAGACTTTTGGCACTTTAATTGATGCACGGGATATCGACAATGCCAAATCGATACAAATCGTGACATCTTACATGTATAAAGACGCGGTTTTATTTCCATATCAAAGCAAGAAACAGTGCAATTCCAATTCCCTGATTTCTTGGAACTACTTGGATTCATCCACTTGTAAATTCTGATGAAGAATTTGCTTCTTGGTTTTTCAAGATTGTCAGAGAGTCTTAAAAAGCATTTCTTTGCACGGCCATATAAAACTTGATTGAAACGTAAAACATCGAGTACCGCATTATGACCTGTTCTATCTCTTTCACCAGTGTTCTTGGAACTACATGACTATTGAACATTTGCTGATCTTTTTTTCTCAGACGTTTTCTGGAATGTAATTTGCTTTTTTCTCAAATTGCATCTGTTAAATGGCAGCTGTTAAGCATTTCTCTTTAGGTTGGTTGGTTAGATGGTGTTTAGGGACCCAAAGGCATCCAAGACCAGATATAGCCCTGACACTGACTGAGAAGACTCCATAGAAATAGATAGGGACCACAAACGATAGAAAATAGTAGCTGGCCATTATTGGGAGCCTAGCTAATGGTCCTTTTCCAATTCAAACGTGTGCATATGATACCTGGGTTTCATATCATTTTACGATCGAGGTTCTGGTAGTCCAGCAAATAATCTAAACCATTGGTAGTTATGTAACATGATAAGGGGTCGTAGAAAAAATGTGCACCGAACCTATTATGACAGTGGGTCGGGTTTTTTTTTCTGGCACATTGCTGGTTATTGGGATCTTATCTGTAAGAACAACTCTTGATTTAGCACATATACTGATAGCTTCTATTGGTTCTAGCCCACTCGTTTTCACCGGGAGGGCTTTTACAGCTATTTTCGGGGTCGTGAGGTCTGTTCTAACCTAAAGCGCAATAATTCGTCTGTTTGTTTTTATTTATAGCGTGGTATCACCCAGCACCCGCTTTGGATAGTTGCTATGTTAGGGCATAGAATGTCGCCTTGGATACATTTAGTTTGAGCAGCACGGCGGAGGTCCCTCGGCCTGCTATTTCGAAAGCTCGCCTAATAACCCCTTATGCATTTTGTGCCCGGCTAAAAACGGCAAGTTGCTTTCCGGGTTTGCGTTTTGGCAGCAATTCGAGACTGCAGTGTACTCGTCACTCGCAGAAAGTTTTTTGTTCTTATGACCTTTCAGGGCTGGGCTTTGAGGGAAAAAATCACCTTTGTGGGGTCACGTAACAGCATCACTGCGCTCCTTGAACTCTTCTGACATTAATAACAAGGTGAAACAATGAAACGTGCTTATTTCAGCTTTGTTTTCATGAGATTAGCAAAGAGTCTTCATTCGCCCATATCAAGTTGCAAAGGGCTACTGTCGTGGACATTGTACATCAGGCACGATCTTTTTTTTGTTGATTTCCGGATGAGTTTCATTCATTCTTTTTCACTTTTCCACTTGCTGATGACCAATTTGGTTACCTGATTTTTAATTCTAAACCTAAGGAATTTTGCTTTTCCTTCTGGATTTGCTCAACACGTCACGAGGCTTGCGATTTTGTGCATGGACTGCAGTATCATTATTTCAAAAACGGTGGGATATTAAAAGCAATTAGGATGCACTAAGTGCTGTTGAGCATCAGGAGCAACTAACTTGAACGCGAGACTAAATCTGGAGGTCTTAAGTGAATTAAGATTCTGGTTTTATAACCATTTACGGTTAACATGGTGCAATTACAGGAAGGCGGTGCTGATGTAAGGTTCGGTTGGACCCAAGTCATCTTTATGCTTGTACAGTGTATCTCAATGTTGGTTAACATATAGTTATTGCGACCTTTATTGAATGCATTAAGAACAGCTGTTTACCAAAATTGTGACCAAATGCACATTATATCCAACGGCGTTATTCGATCATTCAGTTAATATGATTTAACAATGGAGGCTTCATTGTTAAATTAAGTATTTAATACATCTGAATTTTCCCTAGGAAATTAGAATGACCAAGATGTTAATCAAGAATAATTCACTGATTTACTCTAAAAATGTCATATACAGTCGATTCCGCTTAATCTGGACACATCCGGCGGAGGCGTTTTGCCCCGATTAGGCGGCTGCCCAGAATATGCGAACATATACTGTCCGGATTTGTTCTTGACAATTTGGCCCTAATAAATGGCTGCCCAGATTAACCGGTGTCCAGATAAAGCGGAATCCACTGTAGTACCTTTGGAGGTTTATTGAACGTTTATAGGGGTTCTATAAAGGCATAATAAAGCATCTCAAAGGTTCTATATTTTGCAGAAGGTTCAATATGAAACCTAGTGGGACTCCATCTTGCAATCTTAGGGGTCTCTTGTCCAGCATTTCAAAATTAAATGTAGTCTCGGAACACTTTTACATAACCTTACATATTTTGTACAGCATAATGGAACCTCGTAGATATTTTGAGCATAGCACAAGTATGTGCAATTTTTTTACGCTGTTCTAGTCCAACACGCTAACATTTTGACCACTGCACATGACCGTTGAATGTTGGAAGTGGTAGAGTAGCGAATGGTCTTTAAGGCCCTTCAAACGCCTCAGTGCAGTAGATGTTGTATTAAAGAACCTTTTTGGTATCAAATTATCTTTATCGAATTGCTAGGGGAAACGTAGGTCAAATAAGGCTGAATACGGAACCTTTCACTCTCAAGTGTAAAATGTGCCCAAAAAAACCTTTATTTGTCAGATTTAGAAGGAAATTGAATTTTTCAGTGCTGGTCTCGAAATTCATATTTTTCATGAGGGATTCTCGAAATCTTTGCAATGTCTCAGACGATCTAGACAAAGAATTCAATTTTGTTTTAACATGTTTATAGCTAATAACCAAAGATGAAAATTACGTTGTTTATAGCTATTAACCAAAGATGAAAATTACGTTGTTTATAGCTATTAACCAAAGATGAAAATTGCGTGGTCAACGGCATCATTATCCGACTAGCATTTTCTGTTATTCAGCATCCATTTTTTTTTCTCTGTCTCCATTCTACGAGATTCAGCTTTCATTCCGAGCATCATTTTTTTTTTCTCGGGCAATTTACGAGCCATTTTCCGCCACCATTCATTCCGGTTTTTCGACCTATTTTTGCCCGCAAATGGCAATGTTTCTGGTATCCATTTTCGCGCAGTGAACTCCCCCATCATCCTCATTCTGCTGCTGCTGCTGGCATGCGTTATATCATCCTCCCTGCCGTTAGTCACTCCTACTATATATGGTGGCAAATAAGCAGCACACACCTTGCCCCTACGTATTCATGGGCCCCGTAACACAAGACTCATTCTTCACGGACTGTTTTTTTCTGTGTGTGTGTGTATGTGTAGATGTGTGCCAAGACTCCGCCTCTCATCCTCCTTAATTCGCAAATTTTACTAACGCGGATTAACGTATAACTCGAGCCGCCTCGAAATAATATGATTAATTCCGAAGCCCCCTTTAAGCCTTTGATGGATTTTCGTATGATTCGCTGCTTCTCCAGGTTTTTCCACCACCCCCTTCAACCATCTCCCTTCCCCATCTCCCTTAGGGCGAGCTCCATTTTCAAAATTTTTCTCCAGGCCTATCGCAAATTTGCGTTTTCGCTATACTCTGCAATGAATGTATAGCAGGTCTTTTCTAATATGCAAGGCAACGAGGGGGGAATATGGACAGAGTGCTTTATGCCCGTTTTGCAGGAATGGAAAATGCATGGAATTAGGTCTCTCCCTCTTTCCAACATCGATTTTTCCTCCAACAGACGCGATTCAATGTATTTTTCGGGCCCTCACCTCACCTCCCCTTCCCTGCATTGTCCCGTTTTTTTTGAGACTTGGCATTTTTAGGTGAATCCACACGACCAAAATTCCTCCATTTTGGGCATTTTGCAAGAATAGACATATGCACAAATCCACCATTTTAAAAATATCACAACGGACCGGTTTTTTTGAGATACACCCCCGCCATTGATATTTTTGGTTCTGATAACTGGGATTTTGAGAAAAATCTGGGAAAATCATTCATAGGTTGTGGGGGTGGTTTTTTTTCAAATTTTTTACGCTAAATGAGTCCTGCCGCATCGCCTACCCACCGCCATCCCTCCTTATAACCTATGGATTAAACTGCATCGGATTTGAATAGAATAATGGTATCGCATACCTGCACACTCACACACATGCCTCCTTCCTGGTCGGTGTGTATCGACGGCGTCGGTGGGGCTGGGGTTCAGATGGTATTCCGGGGTTTTTGGGTTTTTTTCCCGTGGGTTATCCATCGAATTTTCTGCGATTTTTCACCCGTTTTTTTTTTTTTTCTCTCCTCATTTTCCCCCGACGGAAGCACAATCAGCTATGCATTCGTTCGATGCCGGAATGCGGCTTTTTCCACGGCGTTTCTCCCGACGTTTTCCTGCACATTTTTTCGGCTCTTCTCTCCGACAAAAAGTCGGTGCTGCTGCTGCTTTTTTCGAAGCTGGTGTTTGGAGCGTTTGTTCCGTCTTCCCCGTCGATCGCATCTCTGCCACCTTAACCCCTCGCCGTATTTCGCTCTCCCTCGCTGATGCCGACCCCATCATGGATACCTTGTGGCACTCCCCCTTTTCCCAGCCACGCCATTGGCCAGATGGAGACACGTGACCGCCCTTCGACGGCGGGCAATGCCTACTGGCTCGCGTGCATTGCGGTGAAGCTGGGCTCTGGGGAGAGGCAACGACGCCATGTTGGGAGGCGAGACGTGGCGCCAAGAACGGCAAAGGGAATGCATCATTTTCAACTGGAATGGTGGAGGGAACGCGGAACGTGTTTAACTTGAACGCCGGAAACGCTTTGCGAACGGATGTGACGTGCTAGGCCTGCAATGGCAGGGTGTCCGGTTGCCTTGGAAATGGGGAAATGTGCTCGGATTTTTTAGCATCTCGGGTATGTCGGAGATTATGCTTGCAATTAGTGATGCTGGAATTTCATGGTGGCGTCACGAAATTTTCATTATTCCACCAATTTTGGATATCATATAAGCAAAAAAGGCTGTATTTTTCAAATTCCAGAAAAATGCCAGTCTTTGGAAACATATCGTTGTAATTGGTCGTGCCCTTACTTGAAAATTAAGGGATGTGCCTTGAAATCCTGGAAATATGCTTGGATCCTTGGGAAAGTCTGGAATTATGCTTGAAATTCGTGATGCTTGAATTTTCTGCCTGCTTCGGGGAATTTCCATTAATCCAAGAATATCATAAGCAAAAAAAAAAAGGATGTTATTTCAAACTCTCCAGACAAAAATATTAGTTTTTGGGAGCATATTGTGGTCTTGGAAAGGGGTCTTTGGAAATGTAATGGATGAGCCTTGAAATCCTTGAAATATGCTTGAATTTTTTCCAGCAAATTAAGACACCACGACCACGAATGCAAAAAATTCAGAAAAATTCTACGTGCAATGTTCAAATTTCTTGGAACTCATCAACAAAATGTATTTTCTCTTAGGAGAAATTCTCTACTTATCACATATCAACATCAAACATATAACTGACTTCAAGGAAATTAAATACTGTGGGTGTATTCATCCATTAAAACGAAGCAATGATCAGGAATTTCTATCAATGTAGTTAATGACTTTTTGATTGCCTTCTGAACTAAAGAGAATATCAAAATTCTTGGTAAACCTCTAAGTAGCCATTCAAAACAGAGGTCATCAAGAGGGGGTGGGGGGCACCATGTGGACAGAGGGAGGGAGGGGGAAGCCATTATGGACGTCAACTAATAATGGCATTTTTCAGTTTTTGGTTTTTCTGTTTAATTAAGTTTTAAAGATCAGTGAAAAAGGAATGGGACACCAGAAGAAATGTGTCACAATACCATAAGGTGGTATGCCTAAATTTGTTTTAGACACCAATTTTATGCTGGAATTTCCCTTGGAGGTCAGGCAATTTCTGTTAATCAGAAAAAAATTGGAAAAATGTCTTGAATTTGTCCCAACACATTTTCTGGACACCCTACTTTTCAAAAAAATAATTAAGGACATCTATGAGGAGGGAGGGGGTGGGGGTGGTGATTACATTTTTGATGGAATTGCTGGGACGTCCTTTTTGAATGACCCCTTTACAATTACAAATTCACTAAAAGATGGCGTTTCTAAATCAAATGTTTATGAAAAACTTACTCAGTATCCCAAAAAAAATTGAAAACAAGTTTATAGCCATATTAGAGAGTTTGAGCCAGCTAACACCTTAACGTTAAGGCGTTGACTGGCTCAAACTCTATTGTCTTGAACGTTCAATGGAAATCATAAGACATCATCTTAAATATGTTGACAAACTCGTCAACATTTTTCGCAAAATGCGTTTTTGATGAAAATGTGGTTGCTGCGGGAACGGAACAATGCTTGTTAAAAAGTACTGGCATAATCTCACTCATATACAATGCAAGATCATCTCTAAACTCAACAAAGGCTTTCAGCGTTAATGACATGGTCATAACCTTCAACCAATTTTTCATCTATGTTGTAAACATTATAGGTAAACTAGGATTGTTCTGTACAAATTAGTGTCTTGTTAAAGTCAATTTCATTGAAAAATTACCATATTGGATGATCCAAGAAACGCCTAATTTCATTTTTATGTTTTAGTAGATAAATATTAGGCTTAAACAAACATCTTTGCTCCATGTCTGTCATCCTAATTAATGTAAGCTCGCATACAAATGAGCATCTACTACAGTACAATGTATCTTGTTACCTTTGGCAAGAAGATAGAATTTCAAAATTAGAGGTATGAAAGCACTATACTGTGAAGTTTTGGTTAAATATGAAGTGCATAATTTGTACTGGTACTCATGCTTATTACTGCTAAATTAATAAAAAATATACAAAAGCGTGATCTGTATTTTTTCAGACTCAACTTTTGTATACTGCAATATAATTTGAACATTTGTTCGAAATTTATTCTGGTGTCTCTTTCTCATTTCACTGATCTTAAAAACTTAATTAAACTTAATTCCCCTGTCCACATGACGTCTTTTTTGAATGACCCCAAAGTTAATTTTCTTTGAAGAATTTCATGTTATTGAAACGTTTTATATTATCATTAAGGTGTTGTGTAATACTTAATTACGACTTATTTAAATATCTAATAAAGCGATTCTTCAAACTCATTTTCGGACAAGTAGTTTTTGTAAATTTATCAATTTATGCACACGACAATTGCTAGAATTCGGCGTCATGTGCTAGACAATTTGGCTGCTTTCACAATTAAACACCGCCCGTTATGACAAAAAGCCAGAATTCTTCAAATGTTCTTCAATTAAAATGCTAATTAAGCCAATTAAGGCATAACCGTGTCCTCAATTTAGACGGCAAATGAGAAGTTATGAAACTAATTGCTTGATGAACGTGTGAAATAATCCACGCTAACAATGGATGTTGTTGCAAATACAGGGTGAGGTAGAAAAATACATATTCAGTGTGGGCGAATTTTGAGAAATGAGATGTCCAAAAAAGAACTCGTGAAACTTGTAAAAAGAAAAAAAGTGCAGCTTAAATAAAGTAAGCTTTCATGATGAGTACTTGGTGGATACCTTGTTTTTCAAAATGCAAGGCTGGATGTACTCAAGTTTTGTAGCATCTGGTCCTTAACATTATATTATGCTTGCCACTTGTAATTTTGGAACCAAATTTTCAGCGTTGAAATTTGGAGAGTGCACTGTTGCATAATGAAGCATCGACGTTGTTTTGTTTTATGTGGTCTTTTGTTTTGGAAGATTCCATAATGACATCATTGTAACTCGTCAATGCATAATGCATACTACAAGGAAAACAATGGGTTTTACATAAGTAGTTAGTTGCGTTGGATGTATATTTTCTGACGTGAACCTATAGAATACTAAGATAAGCTTAGGGGCCATTCAATAAAGGCGTCTTCAAGAGGGGGTAAGTAAGGGGGAAGGGGGTTCTGCTGGCATTTGGGCACCCTGCGGACAGGGGGAGGGAGGGGGAAACCATTTTGGACGTCCACTAATGATTTTGTTTTTCACTTTTTGGTTTTTCTGTTTAATTAAGTTTTAAAGATCAGTGAAAGGGGAAAGGGGGGGACACCAGAAGAAATTAGTGCTCAGTCCCAAATGTACTTTAATTTTTGAAACCTTGGGAAAGTCGGGTATTATGCCTAAATTTGTGTTAAACACCAATTTTATGCTGGAATTTCCTTTCGTGGTCAGGAAATTTCTGTTAATCAGAAAAATTTGGAGAAATTGTGGCAGCGATATGGGTGCTTGGAAATTTATACGATGGGCATTGGTATGTTCCAACAAGTTTTCTGGGCACCATACTTTACAACAACAACAACAACAAAATTAAGGACGTCTATGAGGGGAGGGTGGGGTTCAGGGCTAAAATGGACACTGTGTGGACAGGGGGTAAGGGGGCGAAAAGTAAATTTTTGAAGGAATTTCGGGGGCGTCCTTTTTGAATGGCCCCTTATACCTTAAAATGTGGATGCTTTGGGTCAGTAATCGTTTTCCTCAGTAGGTTTCAATGTTACTTTTTCAGCCAGTTGATGGGAAACACTATTCTGTCATATTAAGATGATTTACCAATATGATTCATTTTTATCGGGACACCTGTTTTGCGTTTTCAATAATTCAGAAAAACTATCATCTCGGGAGGAAAAACTAGAACCGCTGTTGTTATAACAAGTCAATATAGTGATTCCTTTATGCCTTGACTATTATTCTAGACTCTAGAGCATATCAAACATTTATACGTAAAACTTTAGGCTATGTTAGTCGAAAACCAAGCATAATCGGGGTAATTTGGGGGTGACCCAAAATTGAGTTTCTGCAGTTTTGATAATTCCCTTCTGTACGGTTTCTCCATACATGGACATTAAACGCCATATATGGCCAGATATATTTTCAGACATATATGGAAGGTACTATAGCATATATGGACCCATAAATTTGTTCCACTAGGGATATGCCTCGAAAAACGTTCTGGTTCTATTTGACCTGCTCAATTTCAGTTCGTAATTATTGAAGACTTTTTTCAGAATTCTAGCCGAAAACTGGCCAAAAGTATCTACATGTGTCCTATGGATACATGTGTCTTTCTGAACGACCCTTCGGATAAATTGCCTGGATGAATTTGTAATTGTGAAATGTCGAGGGCGTCGTCATTTCACCTCGTGTATTACTAATAATACCTTTTTTGCCGGGTCGATTTTAGCATAAATAATAGCCTGCAAAGATTTTTCCGTCTCATTACATTGCTCACTTTACAAAGCAACGGTTTACGATTTATGGAAATAGGTGGATCGAGCGATTAGAGAAATTGGCATTAGAGGACAATACAGAAGATGGCTCCGCGCTATTGTTGGCGCCTATTTTTAGTGCGTTTTCTGACACGGTCTTCCACGGCCATGTTGGAATTCTAAAAATAGGGTCTTGCCTTTTCACGCGTCTATCAACTGGGCACGGTCGCAGCATGCGGTGAGGCATGCCGCTAAAATGTAACCAGAATGTTGAGAGCATCTTTCTGCATGTCTATTGGATGCCACTTCAGAGCTGCAAGATGGCGCCCTTGGGTCTATGCATCTTTAGCATTCCTCGCTGCACATTTGGAATTCGTTCAAATGCTGCAAGGAATATCTGATGGATATACAATTCAGAGTAATTAACGCTCATTCCTATTCCAATGATAAGGGCGCGGCCTCGGGCTTAGATCATGGGCACAGATTCTCAAAAGAATCGCAACTCTGTGGCTAGCAAGAGTTGCTAACATGAAATCTGGATGGCGAGTTTTGACTTTTGGACTGAATTGCACTTTGGTGCAGACTGTTGGGTATAATTTCTATTCCTCTGCAATTTTTACAATGTTTTGCGGCGAGCTATGTAACCAATATTTTGAGAAACCCCTTCAAGGCCTAAAGTATCATTGTCATTTGAAATTGAATTTATATTTTTAAAACGTAGTTTTTGTTTCTGATATGCTTAATATTATCGATCGATATAATCTCAGCAAGCCAAAAGCTCTGAGGTCCTTTGCAATTTTGAAAATAGGAAAGGAGTTTTTGATAATTTAAAGACTGTAACATGGTCCTGCAACCTAGATTATCCATTTTTTTTATTATTATGACGTCACTTGAGAAATGTGGGCCATATTATACTACCTTAAGAGATTCAATTCAATTCAACTCAGTACCCTACAGTCAGCAAATAAATGCCCAAATACAATATGCTGGAGTATTATTGCCCAAATATTAACATGTTCATCTTACATGTTTAAAGGATGGAATGCATGGTTTTCTCGCGTTGTTGACATCTGGTCCATTTTTTATTTACTTTTTTTTCACCAAAAATATTTACATTCTTAAGACAAACAAAAACTGCACTTTTAGAACATATTATTCATGCATATTGCATATATTTATACAGTTTGTATACTTTCATATATAATATGTGATACCACCATACAAATTACGGAATACCTCTACAATAGTCGTGTAATTCTTCTATGACACTACTTTTTAATAGAGGTCACACTCAATTCCAATTATTTATGATTTTTTAAGTTGGCATTTGCTTGGAAACAACTGTGGAAAACAACAGTGACGACAGCTGGCTCGGGGCCCAGGTCTCAGTTTAAACGGCTGATAGCATAACCGCAATCCCACCTATAGCTTAGCCACTTAATGCCAAAGACTTCAACTTTAAGTGTGGGATGTGCAAGATATGGAAAGTTCCTTCATTTTGGGATGAATGTTAAGGAAATTGTTTGTATTAAAGCTGAAAAGGAATACCGAAGGTGGAATTTTCTTTGTTCATCATACAATAAGTCCTTGAATTGGATTGACTTCTCAATAGAGGACACTTGATATGGAAAGTTCCATCATTTTGGATAAATTTGAAGAAAATCTATCACGTATATCCAGTTTACTGTATATTTCATTCAAATTTCACACCATTACTCCTGTATAATTTACGGATTTTTTAAACTGGAGGGTGCCTTAGAGGCCATTCAAAAAGGACGTCCTCAAGAAGGGAGCAGGGGGAGGGAGGGGGAAAGCCATTATGTACGTCCATTAATGATGGTATTTTTCAGTTTTTGGTTTTTTCTGTTTAATTTAGTTGTAAAGATTAATGGAAGGGGAAAGGGATTTTATGCTTAAATTTGTGTTAGACACCAATTTTATGCTGGAATTTCCTTTCGAGGTCAGGAAATTTCTGTTAATCAGAAAAATCTGGAAAAATGTCTTGGAATTTGCAGTGAGATGGGTGCTTGGGACTGTATATGATGGACCTTTGTATTTCCCAACACATTTTTTGGACACCCTACTTTTCAAACAAAATTGAAGGACGTCTATGTGGGGGAGGGGGGGTAAGAGGACCCCTGTGGACAGGGGGTAAGAGGGGGAGATCAATTTTGGAAGGAATTTCCCAGTCACATCTGCGCTGATGGGCTTATATAGGAGGCGCTGATGATGTCGTCGTGATGCCCAAGTGCCTATTGACCGCTGACCACTCCCAGCTTAAGCGTGAAATAATAGAAGAGGCGCTGGGCTCGGTCCCAGAATCCGCTCTCCATATATAGCGCTCCTAGTGAGTCGGAAATAGCATATATAGGAAATAGGAAAAGGGATTTTTCCGCCAAACATTCTTCTCATATCTTCCTCGGCGGCAGCTGATTGCAGGAATGGCGCTGGAGCAAGCCATTCCTCATGTAGGGGAAAACCCGAGCTTCTCATGACGAGATACGGAACACTCCCTTCGAAGCCGATCTCGGGGATCCTGATATGCCCTCCAGCGTGGATTCATTTTAACGCGGTTTCTGCAGTGCTTCCCCGCACTGCTGAGCGTCCATTTTAGGGGGAACCTAAGGACTCTGATTTTCATTATTAACGCTACAACATTGATTGGTTTCATCCATAAATACAGAATTATACTAAATTTGATCCAAAACGATATAGGTTAAGATTTTCTCATAGATATAAGTATGTGATAACGCGGTTGAGATTGTCCTGGTGGGAAAATAATATATGGAAAAATGGCATATACAGGGTGTCTAGCAGGCTTGGAAATGGCTTATACAGGGTGTTCAGCAGGCTTGGAATTAGGAAATGGCACGTACAGGGTGTCAAACAGCCTTGGAAATCGGAAATTGCACGTACAGGGTGTCCAACAGCCTTGGAAATCGAATAATGGCATGCACAGGATGTTCAACAACCTTGAAAATCGAAAAATGGCATATACAGGGTGTTCAGCAGGCTTGAGAATTGGAAAATGGCATGTACAGGGTGTCCAGTAGCCTTGAAAATCGGAAAATGGCGCGCACAGGGTAACCAGTAGCCTTGAAAATAGAAAATGGCAGGTACAGGGTTTCCAACAGCCTTGGAAATTGGAAAATGGCATGTACAGGGTGTCAGCAGCCTTGAAAGTTGGAAAATGGCATATACAGGGTGTCCAGCAGGCTTGAAAATCGGAAAATGGCATATACAGGGTGTCCAGCAGGCTTGAAAATCGGAAAATGTCATATACAGGGTGTCCAGCAGGCTTGGACATCGGGAAATGGCATATACAGCGTGTCCAGCAGGCTTGAAAATCGGAAAATGGCACGCACAGGGTAACCAGTAGCCTTGAAAATAGAAAATGGCACGTACAGGGTTTCCAACAGCCTTGGAAATCGAAAAATGGCATGTACAGGGTGTTCGGCAGCCTTGAAAATTGGAAAATGGCATGTACAGGGTGTTCAGCAGCCTTGAAAGTTGGAAAATGGCATATACAGGGTGTCCAGCAGGCTTGAAAATCGGAAAATGTCATATACAGGGTGTCCAGCAGGCTTGAAAATCGGAAAATGTCATATACAGGGTGTCCGCCAGCGCTTGCAAATCGGAAAATGGCATATAGGGTGTTCAGCAGCCTTGAAATTCGGGAAATATGCTTGAATTGTCATCACCTCGGAAAAGTCGGGACTGATGGTTATTCCAGCATATGACCCTATATCATTTTTTCCACCCGGCTAGCTATGGTCCAAGGGTTCATCCACCTTAAACAGAGAATTTACTTATGCTGGTGCAGAGCAGTGATGATGCTTAACACATAATGATAAATGAATTATTTTCCGTTTTTCTAAAAGTAGCATGGTAGGGATACATCAATAAAGGACATTCCGTTTTCTGTTTTCAAATTTTAATGGTGTTTTCGTTGGATCTCTCTTTCCTCTTTGTTGAACTCCGGTTCGGTTCTGTTTCCATTTAACGTTGCATTAGGCGTCATCTGAAACCACACCAAAACACAGCAGCACCACACCCACTGACACAACGTGGTATGGAGCACATTTAATGGTGTGGTTAGTTTTAGTTCACACCTATTTATTTATACAGCTGATTAATTGGGAAAGAGCATTTGCATCTAGAACCCCTATATTGAAATCCGATTTTAAGCCATTCTAAAATGACTTCGTCATTCCTCACGAGGTAACCTCTAAAGCAAGGTCTCCACCAGTTTAAAATCCAGTTTAAAAACCAGTTTCCCCGTTTAAAATGTTTCCTTACCCTATTCCCAAAACGTGTTTCCCGACTCATTTCGACGATCGCTCGAAAGGCGGTCCACATCAAAGGGAAAAGATGTAGCTGCTCTCGGCTCAGCCGTCGTCTTAATTTATCGAAATTTATCGAAATTTAAGTACACATGCAGCGTTGACACCCTGTATTTATAGGTACACTAGAGAGTTTGAGCCAGCCAACTTTGTTTCTCGTTATCGTTTCGTTAACGTTGGCTGGCTCAAACTCTATAATAACGTGTATTAATTAGACTACAAACTACACGTGCATCTTTGTTAATACAGGGTGTCAACGATGCACGTGTCGTCATACACACACAGTCTTGGTAGAAGCGCCATAAACTGGACTCACTTGCACCCGCTTTTTGTGTGTGCTTAATTTGGTGGATACAACACGGTATCATACTTTTTGTTGCTGTTTTAACAAAGACATGTGATAAGGTGAATTTTTATTCGCAACATTTGAGTCGAAACACCACGACTCAGCTGGTGGAGACCCGGATTAAAGAAAAAATCCATCGTTACATTTTAGAATGTTCGGTTAGGCCTTGCACTCTTCTTTTAAGGACGATATTTCTCTGCAGGACAACTTGGATTCCCCAAATTTACATTCCCCATTTTGCTAAGCACTTGTGATAACAAGAGTGATTTTCAAAATTTGATGTAGAATGCAGGAAAGTCATGTAGCAGTCGTTTAAGAGATTGCCCAACAGGAATTAAACAAATGTAAAGCTACTCCCTCTAGGACTCCATTAGCATGCCTTCAACCCTGGCCGCCTA
Source organism: Ophyiulus pilosus (assembly GCA_033995625.1). NCBI lineage: Eukaryota > Metazoa > Arthropoda > Diplopoda > Julida > Julidae > Ophyiulus > Ophyiulus pilosus. The sequence goes on from JAUJYV010000318.1 coordinate 22,195, forward strand.
ATATCCCCCTCTTTTTCCTAGTGTTTATTCAATCGATAAAATCAAGTGTTGTCTCCTGCTAAGGACATCAACCTTGTCTATCACATGTTCTGTACGCGAACTGCACTCTACCTCCCTTGCTCCTGTTTCATTCCTTTCATAGAGCCTAGAATGGATTAAAACATCATCCCGAATTTTTTCCCCCTCCGTCTATAAAATAACCGACGCATGCGCCGTGGCGACCTGGTAGAAATCACTGCCCTTAGATGGCGCCACTGTCAACGCGTGACGCATAACAGCTAGGGAACAGATTGGGAATACCGTATACTGGCGGTAGATTGATCTCAAGCAGTGTTGGGCAGTAATTGAGTACATTGAATGAATTTGAGTAACGCGTAAACGTGTACTTGAATGCAAAAGGCATGAGTACAAAAGTAATTGAATACAAATGTGCTCAAAACGTACGAGTACAATGCGCTCGTATATAAAAATGGACTCACAATGGGTGATTACAAATGTCTTTTCAGTATTAACGTAATCTGAAATTATGAGTACCAATGTACTCGAGTATAACTAGTAATTACTAAGTAATTTAGTCGCATTTAATACATTTGAGTAACGAGAATGAGTAACTTAAAATGAGGGTCATCCTGAAAGCTAACATGAATGTATCCTAATTTTTACATTTCTACTTAAGATACTTTTGTTATCGGATGTACAGATTTTTCCCCTTTAATTAATTAAGATTTTGCTAATGTCTAAGCGAGTTTATTTTGTGTTCTCCTATTCATTAAGATTTTTTTAAATTTTAATTGTTTCAGCTTGTAATAAAACTCATGGTGTTTAAAATAACATGAGTTCCCTAAACAATACTTTTGCAATCCGCCATAAGCGTAATCAGTACTCATATCCATGAGTACAATTTACCAAAGTCTGATTATGATACTACTCATACTACGGAGAATGATTCCACAGTTACTCTTAATCAGTACTTCTACTCATGAGTACATATATTTGCATCAAAGCCTGATTACTCGTTTTATATGATTACTGATTACATTTACTCTACTTGTACTATACCTGCAAACATAATCAGTGCTCCTACTCATGAGTACAATTTGCCCAAGACTGATCTCAAGTACGGGAGGGGTCTTCCGTTAAGTACGATTCTTAATGTTTACATTGTGCTGCACTGTATAAAATATAGCCCCTTGAAAGTAGGCAATCACACATAGCCTCTGTGTATTGCGAGGTTCATTATTACGCCTTTATAGGGGCTTGAGGTTGGTTGTGCAGTTTTAACATTAACAATTTTTGAAGTATTGATTAATTATAACGGCCCGTTAGCTATTTTTTATATCGACAGATAATTATTAGCTAACATTTAAGGTTTTTGTTTAATGACTTAGTCCAAATAACTATTAACATCCAAATCGTAAGCATAATGAAACAAGAGTCGTTTGCAACTGATGGACGGTTAAGTTTAATCTCTGATAAAAGTTGATTTAGTGATCTTTTGCTAATGTTTGGCACCAGTCATTGATCCTAGACACTTATTTATCAGCCTTAAGTAAACATTTAAGAATCGATTATTAATTTGTAGGTTAGACGTTAGGGAACACCTTTATTTCCATATATTAAGCAGACTTATATAGCTAAATGAAACATTTAATCAATGATTCAATAACTCTTGCTATCTAGAGGTGATGACAGCATCATTTTCAAAGGTGTTTCTGTGAAGGTTTACCCCATCTTAGAGACTACCCAAGCAGAAAATCTACTGCACTTTATTCAAATTAGTTACAGTATTTTTGCAGTAAAGTTCAGTTAATAGACAGTTTGAGCATGTCAACGTCTTTATACTTACCTTAACTTTAATGGCGGGAAGGGAAGAACCACGCATGCGCACCCATTACGTTCAGTTAGTTCATTGGGTAGTTCAATGCGTGGCGCCTTCCTTCCGCCATTAAAGTTAAGGTACGTATAAAGACGCTGTCATGCTCAAACTGTCTAATGGGTTCTGCTGGGTAACCCACATGTACACTGTATTGTGTACAGTAACTAATCAGCGAATAAGTGCCATTAATTCCATTGTAAGTTCTCGGGCTTGGCTTTATTTCGACTGAGTCGTTTGTTATCACCCTAACCTGTGTGAAATCTTGAGTCTCTGGCCTGGGATTAGCACGACAATTTTGGATTTTCTGGAAATGCAAGAGCTCATCACTTAGTATGCGTCTCACAGAAAGCATTTCCTTTCATTCTGATAGTTGGCGAGAAAGAGAGGAAGAGCCATTTGTATTTATGACTTATCGATTTTATTATTTGAACCTCCCCATATTGTTAGTCAATCACATTTGGGGAATTGTCCAATTTGTTGGGATGAGACTAGCTGGGGTTGGCACTGAGTGTAAGAATTCCGGGTTCCGAAGGTGCACGTCAGGGGGCACCGTTTACAATTGCAACAATTGGGTCATGGTCATTCGTGCTAACGCAGATCAAATATTTAAGTCATTTCAAACACAGTGTGACTACTGGTCACTTGCCTACAAACTTTGCATTTTTGTCACGCCCTGTATCTTTGCACTTCGTAGCCTGCGGTGACATCTCCCGGCTATTTCACGCAACTATGAAAGTGAGACTGATTTGAAACCCTCGTCGCCATATTGGGAATCAAAACGGCGTGTTTGCATTTCACTGTCTATGCATTTTAATTAACTTTAAAATCGTCATGGTTAGGACTCAGGTTTTCGTTAAGAGTATTTTTTGCGTATAGTTTTCAAACACATCTTTAGCATCATTCTGAACGGACAGTATAGTCAGTCCCACTTCGCCGACAGCCATTTCCGCCCTATTTTTTCTAACTAACAATTATGATCGGTTTAGGTCCTAAGTTAGGTTAGGCTAAGTTAGCTAGGCTATAAGGCAGAAGAGGATCAGTAAACTCTGTTAATTAATCGTCGGCGAAATAAGTGTCGGCAAAGTGAACCCAAAACCATACTATTGGTCCATATATTGCGACCAAATTTGACTTATCTTCATTTTGTCATTGAAGGACTTTAGGGACTTGATTTAAATGGCTATTGATTGACATTAAAAGTACGTGTCGAGTGGTCTATTAATCTATATCCCATGATGTCATTCGGCCGTTTTACTGTTAATGTCGCTAGGGGTTACTGGTTGATCGTTAAGTGTCATTTACCACAATTCGCTTAGGTCAGATATAAAGTCGTTCCCGTAATACCAATCGTGGCATGCTGATTCAGGCATTTTGAATTATACAAAAAAAAAATTGGTATCCTAGAACAACGACTAAGTACGAGTCATTCATTTATGAAACGCCCACGTGTTGCGAACATTCGCTCTGTCTAGCAATTACAAATTATGAATGAAACGACCACAGATATGAGGGGAAACGCTTCAAATAATGTGGTTTTATCATGGGACAATGCATTGTGTGCGGGGGTGGTGTAAATGTGCCGAGATTGGAATTTTTTTTTTTTCTCTCCAAGGGATCCAAATGTTGCCATATTTATATTTCCTATATTTGCTTTAGAAAGTCAAGGTTTCTACACTTACTTCCTATGCAGTTTGATTGCTTTTTTTTTAAATGCTGAGTAATTGAATTTTGATTTGGGTACATGTTTAGATCAGACCAAAGTTCAGTCTTGGCAAAACTGAATTGATGCACTTATCTCTTTTATTATTTAAAAAAAAAATTGTGCTAACCTTGCTCGAGATTTTGTGGCAGATGTTGTAATGCAAAGTTTTCGAAATCGAATGCTTGAAAACTGTATTCAATTTTAACTAATTTATATTTTGGTTTCCATGTTTTGAAAAATCTGATTGCATAGCAGTGTTGTGATAATACAGAATATCACACAGTTGTGCATTAATTGTCCAAACCTAGCATATGACAATAGGCAGTTTTTGCATGCCAACGTCTTTATACATACCTTAACTTTAATGGCGGGAAGGGAAGAACCACGCATGCGCACCCGTTACGTTCAGTTAGCTCATTGGGTAGTTCAATGCGTGGCTCCTCCCTTCCCGCCATTAAAGTTAAGATATGTGTAAAGACATTGGCATGCTCAAACTGTCTAATACCACAATCTAATTTTGATATCTTCCAGTAATGGGCTAAGTTGAAATTTTTCAAATAGCGTCTTTTAAGATAAGTTTGGAACATTTTGCAACATTGACGAGATATGAATTTCTCAGTGTATTCATATCAAGAGTATTGTATACATGTTTGTTTTAAGGGCAGTTGCGCTAGTGACCTCAAACTTCTGTTCTTGACGTATGCACTTGTGCCTCCAGTAACTTTATCACTAGCCTTGGTTTCAGCAGCTCGATGACCTCATCAAGCGTCATCATTTAAAACATTGTGTACCATGTCATTCCCGGCGTCTCGCTCAGTACTGAACTTTGTCTCCAACCAATTGATGTTTGCGCCTGACATCATAGTCTTGGTCAATTTTAGAACCACAAATGGAACAACGACAAAAGTTGTGAAACATAATTTAATTGCTTGGATTTTGTTGTTCAAGATGTGTCTCCTAAAAAATGAATGTGGCGATTAACCTGGACTTCAAATAAAATTGGCCCGAATAAGTCGGCCATCTTGAATCGGGCAACATGACCTTACTTCGCTGCTAATTTTTAAATACATTTAAGTAATTGGAGATCCATATTCCAAAACCGCCAATCTACATGCACGTTTACTGCGAAAAAAAAGGGCATGACCATTGTTAAAATGCCATGCATAAGGATTGTTCCTATAAGGTCGGCCATCTTGAATCTGGCAAACTTAATTAAAAATCGATATTCCAAAGCCGCCATTCTAACGGCTTTACAAGATGCCTATTTTTCCGTGTAAAAGGGCGTGGCCAGAAGGACACAATTTTACCACAACCATCCTTTTTTGGTTCACAAAGATGGCGGAAAATGGTATGATTAAAGGGTTCACATTGTGAAAATACCATGCATAAGGCCCATACGCCACCAGGTGGCGCGGAAATGGAATACAGTGGAACCTCGCTTAACGAGCAATATGAATTGTAAAAAAATGACTCGCTTAACGAGCGATGTTTCGCATAACGAGTGACGTGGATAGGGGAATCCCCGAATTGTGGGATGGAACTTTTCGTGCCGTTGGTACATCAGTCTGTGTTTCGCTTAACGAGTGTTTCGCATTACTGTCGCATTATGATTCTCCGGCACGAATTATGCTCGTTATGCGAGGTTCCACTGTAATACATACATTTGACACAACCTTCCATTTTTGGTTCACAAACATGGCGGATTATGAGAAAGGGGCTCCCATTGGCTAATTCCGATGTACATCGAGCTGGCAGAGTGGATTTAGACCTTTGTGCACACCGTTTTTGAATGAAATCCGAGTCGTGCTTTCTTTTGTGTTTCTAATCCAAACTTTTGTGCACTCGAGTCGACAATACAACTGCATACATCTCGGTTGCTTGGAAATGGTAATAGTCGAGGTTTTGAAAGGATCAGGAAAGGCACGCTGGGCATTTTGTTATTGGCGGAGAGTAATCGCTAGATGGGAGCATGATTTTTATACGAAATCTTTTCATCTGGCAAGAAGGGTCCTTGGTTGCTACCGTCGCTCCATCGTTTACCCCTTTCAATATGGTTACTATAGTAAAATCTGTTGTTACCTAGTTAACAAATCGTCCTCGGAACCACTTTGCCTTCACCTTGTGCGAACTGGCCGAACGTACCCCCCATCCTTGCATCAAATATATAATTTGACTCAATTTTTTATTTGGACCACTTTAAAAAATTTTTTTTCGAAAACGACCTATGGCACGGTGTCGTGGAGACATTTTTTTTTTGCAAGGTTTCGTTACTACACTCCAAATGTTTGCTCTTATTATTCTACTTATTTCAACAACATTGCAGGTACGATACAAAAAATGGATCCAGAATTTGACACGTATTTTTGTAAAACACAGATATGTGGTAATAGCCCCAATTTGGAAAAGTACCTTAAATGTGAGCCATTATGTGTTTTCCCTTCTAAAATATATTTTCTTTTACATTGACATTATATAATAATCCGCTTAATTTATTGCCCTAAAGCTTAATTGCCTACAGATTGGCCACTCAAATATTAATCCCAAACATGGCGACCTTTTGTAAAGTAATGAAATGTTGGGCATTAAATGTCGATTCTCAGTCATCCATCATTAAATGATCCCCAAGATATAATATCAATATCAATTACTAAATTCTTCCAGCAATGATATGAGAAATCCACGAGTCTGGATTTAGGTTAATCACAGATTAAAATAATTGGAGCATTAATTTATTCAGCTTGTTCCAAGAGGTGAAATTTCTGATAATGTCTGATTGATATTTATAAACTCACCTTGTGTTTATTAAAAACACTTTGTTTATGATTATAGTAATAGTAGCCCCTTAAACCATTGTTCAAACATTAAACAACACTTACCGGTAAATGGGCACAATGAAAGGCAAACTATCCAACTTCGAGGTGAAACTTTATTATTTCAGAATATTCTTCTATTTCAACGCCGCCTTATTAATTTTCAGATTAACAATAACTTAATTTTTAAGGAAGTACCTAAAATTCAAAACTGTTTGAAATGCACGTTCTCTAATGCCTAGTATACATTAGAGCAAACACGAAACAGAAACCGGGTTTCGTAAACATGTTTGCAATAAAAAGTTGCTCACCAGTTTTCTACAAGCAAGTTTCAGCAAATGTTTTGCCAAAAGAAACTTGTTTTCAGGAAACATTTCGGTGTTCGCGCAAGAAGCTGTGAAGATCAAACATGTTTGCTGGTCATGGCGCTCCTGCCAAAGGTCTGTTTACCATGACGTAGCGCAGTGTCCCAATTTTCTAGAGAAGACGCCAGTTGTTGGCCATTGTATACAGGCCATTCATGAACAGCAAATATTTCCTGAGTTTCGAAATGCGGTTTTGATGTGAACAATTATATTTGGACAAACTTGTTTGTGGAAATATGTTCACGAAACCACGTTTCGACAAATCGGTTTGTGTACTAAGCATTATATTTTGAATTTTCTTATATGAAGACATATCGTAGGAACTCCTGATCTAACAAAGTAATGCATTTTTTATTATTAATTTTTATATTTTAATTATATATTATATTTATATATACAATAATTATTTTCAAATTTTATCTGTAATTTGAAATGGGTATTGGACTATTCTACTTGGGTAAAGATATGTTTTACGATTAAATTCATTTGTTAGAACAAGTATACTTTACTCGTAGAAGTAACGTTATAGTTTTTGGGCATCTCGTCTTACAATCAGTTCTATAGTTAATACAAATTTAAAGTAACTTTATAAGAGCAGCTTTATAAGACAGGTTATTGAATATGGGTCTTGGAAAAAGTAATCAATAGATCCTTTTTATGTGCGGGCTCATGAAGCCATATGGAAACACTGTTTCTTTGTATGAAAAAGGCTATTTTGAGAAAATCGGTGACTTTAAAATATTTCAACTTATTTGCAATTAACAAAATTTTGTTAAACAAATTATAAAAAATGGTAGGTTTTATTGGATTTGAAGTTACCAAAATTATTATTCTGTAGAGTTTGCATTATTCAGATAGTAATGTTTTTCGCTCCTAAAATGATTTGAAATTGTTTTATTGAATCATTATGAAAAGGAGAATATACATTTGGTTAAACAAATCGCGTGTTTCGAATAAAAAAACTCACTCTTTGAAAACTAACCCTCCCCGCCATATTTTCAACAAAGCTGGTTTGTTTTTTTGTGGGTTCGTGACCCGGGTTGCAGCTTGTATGCATGTAGTAATTAAAGTTCTCTGAGAATTTCCACAATTGTTTTAAAGAAAATGTAGAAATAATTACTCCTATCTGGTTTCAATTCATTGTGAGGTCTGGAAATCTGAAAATTACATATTTGAAAACCTTCCCAACGGATTCCAATTATGAAGGACTGTAGTATTTGACTGAATCATGCTTTATAAAACATGCTACAAGAGGCTGGAATTCCATAGGATTGCCATGGACATAGTATGACATTCCAGCCATCCAACTATCTGAAAGGACCTATACTGAACAGGCTTAAATTCTGAAATGGCTGAAAAGCCATTTTTAAAAACTAGCAGTTTGTGGTTGTTTATCATTCAAAAGTTGACAAGTGTATTCTTAGGGCACATGTCCACCATCTTGCGTTTCCTTTTTCAAGCACAGCCTTGGAAGTTTCTGGAGCCGCGGCGGCCATCTTGTGTCGCATTTTACCCAATGTGCGCTCCATACTTCTTTACATTCCATAATTGTGAAAATAATATGGAGATGTCAAGAAGTACGGGGCTCAACACAGGCAGTTTTTATTTATTTTTTTCCAACGGTTCTGGTTTTCCAAGATGGCCGTCTTCCTGAAGTGCGTCCGGTCGATGCCACATTTTGAACGAAATGAGTTCACATGTGGTGAAAATCTTGAGAAAGAACGTTTGCAGACCCTCTCTACCCTTCCCCCAAAATTTCCTCACCCACCCCATCGCAGTTCTCGCACTCCTATATCAGCTTACTGCAAAAAAAAGAAGAAAAAAAATTCTTTGTGGCGCCACCGTCGCTTTGCCATTGGTAAAGTTGTCAACTGCTTTTGCCGGGTTGCCACCCACATGAAACCGTCATCGCATAAAGGCCTAAAATACAAAAATGTGCGTCGGGTATAACAACGTCCGTTTTCATATACAGAAATTGACATGCAACAACGCGACCTTTGGCTCCCCCACTTTGCAAACTATGAACTTTTGATTAAATGAACTGAAATTTTTCCAAACTTATCTGACCCTCGGTTGCATGTGCGTGGTTAGTTTGGTTGGCACTAACCGGGCTTGGTGCAACCCTTGATGGCTGGTGAACCTCGAATACGAGACCCTCTCTTCAGGTCTGAAGAGGTTTGTTCGTAAACTGATCTTTCGGTCAAATATGGTGTGATTCAAGCTCACATCACGGTCAATGACACCGTGGCGTCCTCGTAAATTAAAATTGATCGGTCCATAAGTGAGTCAATGGGTCCAGCAACGAACGCCATGTGCAAGTGCTATTTATACCCACATGCGGGCCTCAGCAACCCTCCCAAAAAAAAAAAAACACACCAAAACTTGAGATCTTTGCTTCTAGACTGTAAAATTTAACGTGTCATTTACACTAAATGAGCAATCGGGCTAATTTACCAACTTAGCTCGACTCAAGTCCAACTTGGGTACCTGAACGACCTCAGGCAGCTGGGAACTAACTTCATGGAATTTCTGTGACATTTCAGTCTCCACAGGGCTTTCCGGTTATTATTTGTTTGAAAAACTTGCTATGACGATTTAGATTTTAACGACTTTTGACTTTGGAACTGACATGTGCCCAGATTTCAGAACTGGCTTCAACATTCAAAAATCCAAAGTCTTGCGGATGTGGCTTGTAGTGTCAAGCTCACGTGACTAATCTTACGTTTAAAGGACCTTTGGTGTTGATGCACCATACAAAACCGGCGTCTAACTCAAAATCGTCATTGGCACCTGACTGTTTTGGCGTCAAGAACTTAACGTCAATTAACTTATCGGATGCTAATGACGAAAGTAGGTTAGTGTGGCTAAGAAACAGTGCACAAACTCTTATAGTGTGCTCTTAGTAAATGCTATCGGTTGAAAAATGATGAAAAATTTTGAGTAAATTACTACAAAGAAGTTAACCCCAAACGAGGTTCATATTATGCTAAACTTAAGCTAAGAATCTTAACGTTTACTACAAGTTTTTGTTTGTTTCAGAACAAACGAAAATAGAACAGAACTGAAATTTGGAAGTAAAAGTTGGGATAAAGCAACAAAAAATAACATATCTACCCTCGGTGCTGCAGAATAAGATGCCATCGCCGGTCTGTGGTATGAACAGAACTGCCTAGCTTGCTGCCAAAAAAATTCGTATGGTCTCAAGGGCGGTTCACCATACCCTATTTGGCATTCGCCGATTGAGTTACACGTCTTTCCCCCCCTTTTTTCTTTTCTTTCTCCAAACTTGGAAGGCGGAATGGAAGTGAAAATATCCGAAATTACCAAAAATAATCAGGATGTTTTCTGGGTTTCCCGTTCCCAATGGTGCACGGCGAGATAATCCATTGACTGCTTTAGAACGGTTGCCTGTATCCTGTTCCAGAGATGTTGGAACATGTGCAGCGTGCGTTTCCGAAGCGCTGGTCTTTGTGAAACTGTTGCGAATGCTCTCGTGCGGCCCTACTTAAAGGGAAGCCTCACCCCTGGCCTGCCCTCCCCGTCATCTTCCGTGGGGTAGGAGTCAAGATCCAGCAGCAGTAGCACCCCCTCCCCATCTTCTCTCCCCCAGCGCCTCATCATCGGTTCGCTTCCTAATTCTAGTCCTGGCGTCATCCTTTTTTGGCCATGCCCCTCTGAGATATCCGCCCTCGAACCCTCCCAAAATTCCGCGTACTCCTGGTACAGTCGATGCTATTTTTGGCCCCCCAACGACTGGAGCGCCGCTGGGAGGCGCCCGAGGCATGGTCTCGGGATGAACGTGTCCGGGTTGGTTGCACCAGTTTCAGTTTGCTAACTGGCTGTTGTACCATGGAATATTGAGAAAAAAAACTATTCTTCAACTCTCCAGGGAACTCTCCAGTGAACTCTCAAAACTATAGCTAAATTGAAGAGTTTGGAATTTTTTACGTAGTATACTTAGTCTTTAAAAAACTTCATTTTAGTTTTTCTCAGGCGTTGGAGAATTTTATTTTATTCCAATATTTCATGAAGTTCAGTTTGAAACTATGGTCTGTTCCACAAACTTCGGTTATGTTTGTTTGTTCAGAATTTAAATGATCATGGATAAATTTTGAGCAAAACTTTGACCCTTCTGGTAACATGCTGCCAACGCTGCCTGGTGAGCACAACCGAACGCGTTAGTCATCCCTGATTGTGTAACACTGTCTCTCCCTCGAATTTTCAACTATTTTGATGTAGGGTGGTCAGCCTGGTTAATGACTTAAAAAAGTGATATATGTATTCTCTCGCTAACCCTGAATTTTGGGAATGGGACTGGCCAATTGAACGGACCAGACATAAGTGGCGAAAAAGTTTAATACACATCCAGGCCATCATCATCGTCGATATCGTGCGACTCCTAAGTGCTTTAATGAAATCTTTTTGGCCCACATCACCCAACCTCCCCGACCCTCATTCTCACTAAATTAGCTATCATCTGCCGACTCGGTAATGAATTTCAATTGAAGTTTGGGAGGACACATGACGTTGCACTTGTCATGATTATGACTAATTTTGAGACCAATTCCAACTATTTTTTATGATTTTATATGGGTTGATTGGAATTAATGGTGCAGTGGTGCAAGACAAACATTCTGAATTGTCACACTAAAAACTTTAACATGAATGGTAAGAATGATTCTGATCAATAATAAGAAAGTAAAAAAATGAGCACTCGCAGCTAGCCAAAGGTCGGTGTAATTAATTCCTCGATTTAAATGTAAAGTAGAACTATACTGTACTGACAATATACTCGAGTGAAAATGCAACATGCAACGTGTGTGCAGCTCTGGAAATTCATGTACAAGACCATTGAAGAGCACATGCTCTTCGACTTAAGCTTATACTCGAAATCAGTAATGCAAGTCTTGGACATGATTTCTTTTAAAAGTGTTTGTGGAATTCCTCATAAAAAATATCCTCGACTTTCACATAACAATATCACATCACATTAACTCTTCATTGCTTAAGTTAATGAAGGTCTATGAGATTGAGCATTTGCTCCAAAGAGCAGGAAGCCCTCGGACTCATGATCGGCACAATCGGAAGAAGAGCATGTGCTCTTCAACTTGAGCTTATACTCGAAATTAGTGATGCAAGTCTTGGACATGGTTTCTTTTAAAAGTTTTTGTGGAATTCCTCATAAAAATATCCTCGGCTTTCAGCATAACACACTTGCTTAAGTCAGTGAAGGTGTGTATTTGAGATTGAGCATTTTCTAAAAAGAGCAAAAAGCGCTCGGACCCCTGAGCACCGAAAAAATCTGAAGAAGAGCAACTTAACCTCATACTCAAAATTAGCTATGCAAATGTCTTGGAAATGATTTCTTTCAAGAGTTTTTTTGGGAAATCCTCATTAAAAATATCCTCGACACACTGGCTTAAGTTAATGAAGGTCTTTGAGAGAGAGAGAGAGCATGTACTCCAAAGATCAAAGACCCCTGAGCACATGCTCTTCATTGAAACTCGTTGCAAGAGGGTGTGACCTTGTTGAACTTCAAGACTATTTGAGCATAACCTTCTTTTTGCGATTGGCATTAAGTCAAAGCTCGTGCTCGTGATTACTCACTTGAGGACGGCACAGAAAGGGGTAACTTACAAGCAGCAGACGTTGTCAGTTACGGTTAACCGAGATGACGAGTCCAGACATGCTCCAGCATCCTCACACACAGTCAGACGTGTTCCGGAACGTGTTTAACCCCTTCGAACGGCATATTTATACTCCGACTGGTATCCGATTTCGACTAACTTCGGTTAGGCTTAAACTGGACATATTCAAAATTGTGGCATGCCCGGCGCGTGCTTTTTTTATCCCTCATCTCGTGCGGATCTCGCGGTTTCCCGTCCGTTCCCGTTGGCGGCGTTTGAAAAGCCTGATGCTCGACGCCAGCGTATTTATATAGGACAGGCAGCGCAAGATGGCCTCCCCGAAAGCCACCCCTGGCATTCGCACATGCCTACAGTCGTCACCCCCCTCATTTTGCCTACCCTACCCCTTAAGCTCTCGTACACCCTCTCCAAATCTTTTCCTTCAGTGCCTCCTAGACTACGGAGTCTCTCGTACAAAGCCGTTGCTAGGAGGACCCCCCGACACAGGCTCGGCTCGGGTTTAGGCCTAGTGCCATGCTGTTTCCAGCCTGGATTCTGCTCGGTTTTGTGTCCTGTATTATATAGAGTCCACCCCCACTTTCAATCCATGTAGAGCACGGCATAATGAGAATTCCATTTTAATTCGGGTCAAACTGGAAGCGTTCGAAGATTTCTGGATGCCAATCACTGATTAGTAATGATCGGGCTACACAGTTTAAAAAAATACCTAACTTTTACAGGAATAACCATGGAGTAATATGTAGTAAACTGGATATACACATTGCCTTCAAATTTATCCAAAATAAGAGATTTTCCATATTCTCTATTGAGAAATCAATCCAATTTAAGGAGATTTTGTATGATGAACATAAGAAATTTCAGTTTTGGTATTTCAGCTTTAATACAAGAAATTCCCTTTAAATTCATCCCAAAATGAAGGCACTTTTCAATTTGGGACTGCCCATTAGCATGGGCATGGGACAGTAATGTCATAACAGCTGTAGGGAGCAATAGAAGAACACTTAAGAAAACAAACACCATCTATATGCAATGCCTTTGTGGGGCCAAGATCTGCCCTTATGCCATGCTTATGTTATTGGAAATATTAGCATAGGTCCTATATCGAGCGTCTATTTTTCTTGTGTAAGAACAGAAGTCTCATCATCGATTAACACGAGGAAATATTAGGTCAAGATGTTTTATTATTGCAGCGAGTCCATTGGCATGTTACATTGGTGTCCAGTAAAGTCTGGAACTACATATTCCTGAAGGAAAGTCAGACAGTAATCGAGCCATCATACAATCTTACAAAGTGAAATTTGAGACTGTATGAACTAGTCGTGGATTGCACGAAAGTCTTAACAACAGAGATGTTGGTAGTTCTATATCTATAACATTCAAGAACGTGTTTCAGAAAATGTCTACTTTGTGGTATTTCAACTCATCGAAGCATAAAGGAATGCTCTAATAGTTTGGGAAGAATACTTTTTCAATATGGGGTTGACCATTATGCATTTAATATTTTTGCATTTTCTTATTTTTTTTTTAGAAAAGATTCTTTAGAATGTCATAGGCTTAGTTGGCACTCTTCTCCTCTCAACTCCCCTCATCTTGAACACATACATATTCATCTTCTTTTTTTTAAATGCCCAAAATATTTTTGTCTGGACGAACAGGAAACCCATATTTTCGTTCAAAATACATGTCTCCTCTTGGTTACGGTTTTTAATGTGCAAGGGCCATTTGCCTTTTGAGCATTCCCCCCTCCTTCCTTTGGACAGCTGGAAGCGGGATAAAAATAGGATTAATACTTCAGTTGTTCTTAAGATGGCTAACTTGAAAGTTCTTTTTTGTGCGTGTGACTTATGTCAAAACGCAGAAGAAGGGAAAAAAACACATCATTACTCCCCGTTTACCCCCTCAAGTTCCTCATTTTGGTAGGTCTACATATAGGGTTCCACATGTGCTGCTCAGGGTTGTTACTCCGCGCCAATGGATCCCCCTTCCTGTCTTTCGATTCCATTTTTGGGCATATTTTAATTCACACAGGATGCTAATTTTGGGGGCTTACTGTTGATGTTATGCTTTAATGCATTTCAAATTCTCTAAATCCACAGCATTGTTGGATGCTCCAACATCAGATTTGACCATTGAACCCAGATAACCTCTTGCATGCGCGCCAATAACCATTACAGTCACAACAAACAGATAACCTTTCCAGTTGATGGACCTATTGTGCTTTCTGTTAAGAGGTCATTAAAAAAGCACGTCCCCGAAATTACTTGATAGATTGACCCCTCCCCTACCCCCCTGTCCACACGGTGTCCATTTTAGCCCAGACCCCTCCCCCGCCCTCATAGACGTCCTTAATTTTTTTTAAAGTAGGGTGTCCAGAAAATTTGTTGGAACATTGAAAGGCCCATTCTATGAAAACACCCGTAGCGCTGCCATATCCACGACATTTTTCCAGATTTTTCCGATTAACGAAATTTCCTGACCTCGAAGGGAAATTCCAGCATAAAATTGGTATTCAACGCAAATTTAGGCATAATACCCAACTTTTCCGAGGTTTCAAAAATGAAAGTACATTTGGGACTGGGAACACATTTCTTCTGGTGTCCCTTTCCCCTTTCCCTGATCTTTAAAACTTAATTAAACAGAAAAACCAAAAACTGAAAATTAAAATAATTAGTGGACGTCAGTATTCTATCATTAATAAATAAAATACCAATAATATCATTCGATATAAAAATCCCTAGTGGAAAAATTATATAGAGCCATATCTGCCAAAAATATGAAACATTTTGGGGATCAAAGGAAACATGTTTGCTGGTCAAGGCACTGCTCCTACCAAGATCTGATACCATGACGTAGAGCATTGGCCTAATTTTCTCCACGTGTTCTTAGAGCGGACGTCAGTTTTTGGACATTGTATACAGGCCATCCATGAACAGTAAACATTTCGAAATGAGTTTTTGATTTGGACAAACTTGTTTATGGGAACATGTTTTGACAAATTGGTTTGCATAAACTCTGTTTCTGTTTCGGGTTTGCTCTAATGTGTACTAATGGACAATCTGCTCTGCTCTGAATTGGGACCTTGTCAGTTGCTTCGAAATTTGGGCCCCATGTTTAAGATGTCCCTTCACCAATACATAAAAGAACTGCTAATCTAATATAATCAATATTACCACATTACTACAATAATATGGAAAATCTGATAGAAGGGCGCCATCTGTGGGACAGTCCTCCCAATGAGACATTGCGCTAAAACGTTGAAAATGCGCAAATAGTGTGACGATGGCAAATCTGTTCGGGTGCCAGTTACTGGCTAAAGTTGGCTTGTTTAGCTCGCAAACTAAATTAGAAATGTAATGAAGGAAATGTGTAGTAAACACGGGAGGGCCCCCATGGGGATGATATTTCGCCTTTGGAGAGGGCGACGACCCCCAGTGAATCCAGAAATACATTTTCATTCTATCCTTAAAGAAATCTTCCATTTTTACTGTAATAACCGCAGCTCCTAACCAAAATTGTAAGAAACTGCATGACTGGACTGACCAAGAGAGTTCCATTTTGGGGTTGCCTCCCCTGACATGTCTGTGTACTGTTTAGGTCATGATAGATTCTTGCAAGCTTTTGAAGATTTATTTTTACTTTCACTATTGACATCTTAGATCTAGATGGAATTCATGGCAATGATGAGCTAGCTGAATATCGAAGATTTCGAATCTTAAGATTCGGTTTGACAGTTAACATTGTTGATTACCAGTATTTTAATCTGAAAAATTCCAAAAATACCTTGGTGAAAGTCAAAATGCCGGAATATCATTGCAAATGCCACACTATCCGCCATATATGATGGTAATGGTAAGCTCAGTAAGTCAAGGAAAATTGTTTAAAAACTGGAATGGTCAGGGAAATTGAAAATATCGTTTCTTGGAAACCTTGTTAAAGTTATGGAACACCATCAAGTATACTAATAGTTCTTTTGTGAGCATACTATTCATCATATTTCCATTAATTTTTTTTGAATTTTCAACGTTAGGATACCAAATCGCCATTTTTTTAAAAAAAATTTTCAGTCGTTAGGATAGTCAATGAAAATTGTTTAAAAACTGGAAAAGTCAAGGAAGTTGAACATGTAATTTCTTGAAAACCTTGTTTAATTGAAGCTATGGAACACCATTAAGATACTAAACAAGTGACTTTAGTCAGGGAAGTTGAAAATGTAACTTCTTGGAAACCTTGTTAAAGTTATGAAACGCCATCAAGTACACTAAATAAGTGACTTTGCTAAGATTACTATTTACCATATTACCATTTTATTTTGAATTTTAAATCGTTAGGATAGTAAAGAAAAATTGTTTTATAATCTGTAAAAGTCAGGGAATTTGAAAATATCACTTCCTGGGAGCCTTGTTAAAGTTATGGAACACCATCAAGTGGACTAACAGTTCTTTGCAGAGCTTACTATTCACCATGAAAACAGACTGTGCGTACAGTATGTTTTTCAGAACATTGCTCTTGGACCTGTAGTAATATTTTCTTTTGCATACCGTGGTTTGGCAATCATTAGTGCTTCCACTGTAAACACCCTGGTGAACCATAGCAGCGCTTGTTTTAGCATCTTTAAGTTTTGATTTCCCTTTTCTCACGTGTCACGAGGTATTTTACCATTCATTCGATTCTTTTGCTCTAAAATGTAATCCGTCTCACATCTTCCTACGTACATGTACGTAGCTCCACCTACACCTTTTATTCTCCCATCACGTTTTAATTCTTGTTTTAGGCCATTGGATTCCCATTCGGTTGCTTAGCATTGATTGGACCTCAAAAAGATATTCTGCTTGGTCAGCCATTATTTCTTCACTCCATTCATCTCCATTTGAAGGTCTCTAAGGATTTTTACCTGACATTCAAATAGCTGGGGATCCAGTTCGCCCCAATATCTGATTGCTGATTCGCTGCGTTGCTCGGCAATACCCATGTTACTGCTACTGCTACCACGACGCCATGTTGGCTGCCAAACCTCCCCCACCCCCAGTACCCCAGTCATGTACTTCCTTATACAGGGTACGTCTACAGTAAAAAAATATTTCCAACTTCCGATGTATTTTTCAACGTGGTTCATGTGTTGGCATTGTATGCTCTACTAAGGGCCCATTGCTTCCGAAAATCTGTTTCTATGGCAAATGAAAATTATCTCCTGTATTATATATGTGCAGGCAAATTTCCAATAGAGGGGTGAAGATGTATTGTCAGTTGACTTTTGAATTCTTGGTATATTATATATCGTCATCGTCACAGACCATCGGTTCAACACACTCACCTGCTAGACAAATTAATGGGAACATACCCATAATAAGCCTACATGCTCATTATTTTGGTAGTATGTGTTTGGTCAGAATGTAACACAAATATTCGTATTTGGATCTAAATTGTGGAAATTGAGTTTGCTAGAACATTTTGAGAAAATTCAGTTTTCTAAAACATTTTAAGGAAATTCGGCTTTCTAGAACGTTTTGAAGTAATTCTGTTTTCTAGAACATATTGATGAAATTCAGGTTTCTAGAACATTTTCAGGAAATTCAGTTTTCTGGAACATTCTGAGAAGATTCAGTTTTCTAGAATATTTTGAGGAAATTCAGAGATTCGGTTTTCTCGAAAATTTTGAGGAAGTTCGGTTTTTTAAAACATTTTGAGGAGATTCAGTTTTCTAGAACATTTTGAGGAAATTCTTGGATTTTCAAGGAAATGAAGGACATTAGATTGGGAAATTAACCTTATTCTTGTTCAGCACCCCCTGGTGGTGTATGAACATTTAGCATTGCTGTTCCAACAATGCCTTCAATAAAGTACGAATACCTATTTTAGAGTTATGGAATTATAGAATGCCCATTATTTAGGTAATATACGTTTCGTCAAACTAACACAAATCTTCGTATTTGGATTTAAATTGTGAAAACTAATTTTTCTAGAACATTTTGAGGAAATTCATGGATTTTCAAGAAAATGAATGAGAGGCAACGATGGTAGCAACAATACATTTTATAGAGCAAGAGTCAGTTTGTCAATTTGGTGCTTCACTATAGTCATTCAATATAGATATAGCTGAGTTTCCTCTATAATTTGTTCATTCGACTTTTAATTCTGGCCATATTTACTTGAACACCTTTTTGGATTCTGTTTCCAAAAACATCAGCTAGGCTCCACCCTGTAGCAAGGTACTACCAGCGCCGCCTATGGATGAAACGGGCAGCGTCTGAGATTGAGGAATTTCTCAAATAGATTTACGATCTTAGATTACTGTTGGCAATTGCCAAACCGTAACAATGTCGCGAATTTTTAAACTTGTTCCATGGGCAGAAAAGAAAACTATAAGTCGACAACGTACATAAAAAAAAAGCTTTACCAGAAAGGTACTAAACATGGGAATTGTGTTCTGTTCTGGTGAGGGACTAGTTACTAGGGTGCTGTACCTTTAGTTACGTGACACATGTTATTTGGCCTGGATTAGTAATTTTGGGATCTTATTTTCCAGCGGCGTTGGTGGCTTACTCTTCTTGCATTGGCTCCTTCGTTCCCCGCCTTTTCAACGTATGTTTCAGAATCAATTCCTCTCCCAGTCTCTCTCCCTGATGGTGTTTTGTGGCCCGGGTTGCTTTTTCCAGCTGCTTTACCTTTTAAGGCTTGCGAGACCTTTTTGGGAACGCAGCACTCTGGGTATCATTGGCATCATCGAAATAGCATCATTGGCTGCCGCCCTCCCTCCCGCATTTCGCATACAGACCAAACACTCGAGTCACATGATACTTAATTCGGTTATTACGCCATTTAATTAAGCTTTTTTGGGGGGCTGTCGGCAGCTTTTGGCAAAGTTTTCTCGTAATTACGAAAAAGATTAGCTCGGTTCTGGCTTCACTGCATAGCAGCTATACCTCCAGCATCCCATATCTGTAAAACGGTCTAAATTACATCAAGGGCGTTTTTGGAACCTCTTGTACATGCTTTTTCTTGACAGTAAAAAAAATCCGTAAAAGTTACGGTAAACTGACGTAAGCAGAATTAACGGGATCGTTACGGATTTATGTAAATGTTTTGGGGCCATTCAAAAAGAACGTCCTCGAGAGGGGTATGGGGGGGGGGTTCTGCTGGTATGTGGGCACCACGTGGACAGGGTGGGAGGGGGGAAGCCATAATGGTATGTTTCAGTTTTTGTTTTTTCTGTTTAATTGAGTTTTAAAGGTCAGTTAAAGGGAGGGGTACCAGAAGAAATGTTTCCCCAGTCCCAAATGTACTGGAATTTGTAAAACCTCGGGAATTATGCCTAAATTTGTGTAAAACACGATGATGGAATTTCCTTTCTGGCCACGAATTTCCATTAATCAGAAAAATCTAGAAAATGTCGTGGAATTGCCAGTGAGAAGGGCGATTGAAAATTTATAGGATGGGCCTTTGTATGTTCCAACAAATTTTCTGGACACCCTACATGTAATAAAAATTAAAGACGTCCATAAGGTAAGGGCTGGGCAGTCTAGGCAAAAGTGGACAGCGGGTGGGGGTTAATTATTGAAGGAATTTCGGGGACGTTCCTTCATCTTGAAGAAAGTTGAAGAATTTTTGTCTGATCCAGTTTATTGAATATTTCCTTAAAATTTTACTCGATTTTTCCTGTAAAATTTACGGATATTTTTAACTGTGTTCCATTCGCGCATCTTTTGCATTTTATATCGATGATTTGTACAGCCTAAAAGTAAAATACATATGTATTTGTAATAAACAGGAGTGTCCAGCAGCCTTTGAATATCGTTGTAATCACCTATAGCATAAAGTGTTTGAAATTTGTGTTAAACATTGTTATGTAATGTTGGCTTTACTGCATAGCAGTAACATCCAGCATCCTATCTAGAACGGTCTAAATTCCATCAAAGGTGTTTTTGGAACCTCTTGTGCTTTTTCTTCCATGCTCTTAACTTTTGTATTGTATACTACATTTTTAAAAGATATTTGCAATAAATTCTAAAATGAGCATTCTAAAAGTCGATATTCAATTGCTAAATTAATTAATTAACGTAATATTTATTTTGATATTGTAAATTTTATGTGAATGCATCATACATTTTTCAACTATTGTATATGTTGAAGCATTTCGTAAATATATATACTATATATATATATACACACACACACAACTGTAATCCAGACTGCTGTAAATGTAGACGCCTGGTGTGAACTTGCATGTTCACACTTATGGATTGAAGCCTGTTTGGATTGGCAGATTCTCGACTTAAGCTTGTTTCATGTTAACAGATTTTGGTCTTCGACTAATTGTTATGTGAAATGTTTGCTGCATTTCTGTCAGTCGTTATTTGATGTCACTGGCATGTTCTAAAACATGTGTAAACTTATTTACTATTTCCCCCAAAACCGTTTTATTCTGTGTGGTGTTAGTGACATGTTCTGTTGTATTCCTACTTTTATAAAATAAACATTAAAAATGCACAAACCTGTAACCTCCGAATATTTCAGACAACTATAATGTAATCAATATTTTTCAGAAAAGTACAAATGTATGACGATGCTTATGGGAAATATGCTGGTTTACTGACAGTATATTCTAAATTGCCATCTACTAAATTTGGCTTTATTATTACACCCGTGTCCCTTCACGACAATGTTTTGCGATTATTTTACTAATTTTTAATTTTTTCCAAGATTAATTTTGTTATATAGTCTATATTCTTTCCATAAAATATCGGTAAGGAGCTTAATTTGTTTTTACAACCCAAGTATTTATTCAACAATTTATTCACAAGTTTTGAATAAATACTTGGGTTAGAAAAATAAATTAAGCTCCTTACTATGTTGAACTTTTTAAAACTATCTCAGAATTTCAAACGTTTTGTATAGTGTAATCGTTGACTGCTCAATATAAAAATTACAAAATCCACGTTTATGACAACTGCAGACTTGGGCAAATTGTACTCATGAGTAGGAGTACTGATTACGATTGCAGTGGAATCATACTCTATAGTATAAGTAGAATGAGTACATGTAATCAGTAATCATACGAACTTAGTAATCAAACTTTGGCAAACATGTACTCATGCGCTGACGTACTGAGTACGAGTACCTGTGGACGTATCGTAATCGGACGTAGGGATCTTAATGTAAAAATTAGGCTACATTCCTGTTAGTTTTTGGGATGATCCTTTTTTCAAGTTACTCATTCTCGTTACTGAAATGCATTAAATGCGACTCAATTACTTACTTAAAAGTATTTCTATTCATACTCGATTACATTGGTGCTCATAATTTCAGATTACTTTAATACTCAAGGACATTTGGAATCACCCATTCTGAGTACATTTTTGTAATCGAGTTCATTGTACTCTAAAGTTTTGAGTACATTTGCATTCAATTACTTGTGTACATTTTGTTTTCAGTTACTCTTTATACTCAGTACTCTTTTACCCCTTTTTCAAATTCACTGTACTCAATTACTGCTCAACACTGGGCAAGTGTATCAATTTCCATTTGACATTTGACATGATTAATACTTTCAAAACTATAAGCGGAAAAAGGGCTGTAAATTAGCGATTACGAAAATGTAGAGAATTATGTTTTGGCAAAATTCATGTTGCATATGCCAAATAACGAACAACAACAACAACAACGAAACTAACACCATTGCAATGTTCCCTGTGTGTGTTTATTGTAAACAAACAATGTATATTATTGTTGACATTTTTCCACAAATCATGAAGAAAAATATCTCCAGTAAATCTAAATGAAAATCTCTCCAAATATTACTTTCATTTTATACTATTTCCTTTTTTAAAAACTTCTATTTCAATATATCTTAGTGTGAATGAACGACTTATGATGTAGTCTCTTAAAAAGTCTTTGGGTGAATACTGGTATTACGGTTGCTTAGCCTGGATATAGTCAGCCGCTGAGTTTGGATGGATTTTTCTATACCATCCTGCTTTTCCTGATATGGTCATAAGCGATTTCCGTCAGATCGGTGCTCCATATGCCAACTATTTTAAAAATGCGTTGACTTACCCCTCATTATATGGATGAGGATGTCACTGATGCTACTGCTGTTGCTGATGATGATGATGATGCTGCTGATGATGATGACGATGATGAGGAACTGGGCGGAGACAGGGCACCTTGTTCTGTACCTTCTTGAAGGCTAATAGCACAACGCACAATCCATTAGGGCACATCTTACAATTTCTGGCGTATGGTTATGGTTATCTGCAATCTGTCCAGTGTGTTAATTTTATTCCACATTATCCCTCACGTGATCCAGGCCCATCATTATTGAGAATGGATTTTCAAGGCAAATATCTCGCTTTGGAGAGCCTGTCCTTGTTTTATACTCCTGCCCAAGGTGGAATCCCGGTTGCTTTTCAGTTCAGATTACGTTTAGGCTAAATGCAATTTCTAATTTGGTGAGCCCATATATAGTCAGCTGAGTGAAGTCCTTCAGAGGACTGGTGCTTCAGAAACCAGTGCTATTAATCGCTAGTGTAGGAATTTTCAACTTCATATGCACCTTGGGTCGTCACTTTTTTGAAGGTCTTGTCGTGTGCAAACATGGATTCATGAACCAAACTGTTCATGGTTTGGGGAATTTTTTTTTTCAAATCTTCGACACGTGCATATGCTTTTTGTGCACACATTTTGTACAAGACATGCCAAAAGTGTTTATTGAATTCAACGCTATTACCCGTTTCGAGGCCAGGCAAGGATACTGCCAAGGAGTAGGAGAAAATCTTACATTTACCTCAATTTTAGTTAGTTTTTTTAGTTAGGGGTTATTCAGATATAGCGGTTTTGGGGGTCTTTAGACCTCCAAGAAACAAAAACCATTAATGTTTAATTACAATGGTCGAAATTACAACAACAAAAAACATTAAAGGGTAAAATAAGTAACAGCAAACTAAATTAGTGTAAAAATAATGATGAAGTTGTTTGAGGCTGGCTTCTTAGGAGAACTAGACTGCAGCCTGGTAGTCTAGGACGAGTATGACATCTTTCCTGTAGAAGGGCCAGCACTGGAAGAAAGAACTGCTCAGCAGCATGGGTCCTTTGACCATTTGAGTGTGTCCAGGGGCCTTTTAGAGTTGACCTTTGCTAGGTTGTAGGTTAGGGGGCGACCAAGTGGAAGTAAGGGCCGCCACACAGTGATCTGTCTACCCTTTTTGTAGTGTTATAGCAAATATTGTTAGGATAACCATTCTCAAGTTTTCAACAGTCAGAACTGTTGTTTAGGAAAGGGATCGACCTTTCGTTACGTCAAAATGCAGGGAAAGTGTTGCAGCCCAGATGACGGTTTGATGACGGATGTTAAAAAATCCTGACGTCAGCAACTCGGTTTAGTTGGAGCCATGCGATGTCCACATTTAGAATGAAGAGTAAAACAAATTTTACCATAAATACAAATATGTTAGTTGCTGCACTTATGAAGAAAATGTCGATGCAGTTTGGATTGTATGAGATTTTGGGTGGAACAAACGTTTGTACAGCGAATATAAATTGGTTTTCTTTTGTCCTGAAAATGTTGTCCTAACTGATGATAAACTTAACAAGCAGATAACAATTTATTGTTCTGACATAATTCAAATAGTTGTCTGACAGCCTTTAAGAATGGTTGGAATATGCCATAGAAATGCAATGTCAAATTATTATGTCTAAGACTTTTCAGTCCTAAAAATATAAGCATTCCTGATGATGATCTGATAGATTCCGAATGTTCTGTTCAATGAAGCTAAACTTTCAAAATCGTCCTTCAAAAAATATTGAAAGGGGATTCAAATTTCTAACTAAATTCACAAGAACATGAATTCTCGTGGTTCTTGTATCATTTCTATAAAATATACCAAGATAACATCTTTTTTTTTGCTGAAATCATGCCGACTCAACTGATGGAATTGGAAAGATTTCGTTGGCAACACCTGCATATTTTCTTAAATTGCAACAGACTTTCCTATCTGCGAATAAGCTCAGAGTCGCAATTACCTTTATTACTGCGTTGAAAAATGTTATCATGTTCGAAAACTTTGATAAAACCCTCCTATTTCCATCCCAAAAAATATGTAAAATACTGAACTCGGCAATCCATATTTAATCGCCAAATGCCAACAGCCTCGAAATTTGCACAGGGAGTTCACCCCGGCTCTTGGGGTATCAGTCCAAGAATGGTTGGCGTGTGGGACTGAACCCTCGATCCGGGAGAGCAAGCATTTTGACAGGCAGTAAGTTTGGCTTAATTTGGTTAAAACTAAATTTAGAACCGTGTTTAGGGTAGGTGGTAACCCAGACTGGCGTATTTTTAGGTACCAGGAAGGATTTAGTTTTTGCGCTACACGATATATGATATTGTCTCGAAAAAAAAAAAGACAACACAACATGGTGAAAGTTTTCCAACATAAAGACTGGCCCGACTCATAACGGCAAAAGTTGGAAATAGTCAAACATCAGATTTCAGAAGTTTTGGTAAAGTTTGCTGTCTTTTGCTGTTGAGGAAATGTTTCTGCGGCCTTTTCTCAGACCAGGAAATCTGCAAAAGACTTCAAAAGTTTAGGACATCACGATCATGTCTAGAAATTCAAATGTAGCATATTTAAACAAATATCCGGATTATAACTTAACCATGGTAATTCATTTGGAGATGGTGATTCCTTGTTTACCATTATTCCAAAGCGGGATTTGGATATCCGTAAGCGGTTTGCCCGGGATGATTTCAACAGACTCGGTAGCGACTTTTTTTATTCCGAAAAAGTACAAATTAAGCGATAATAACTTTGTTTTTATCATTTCAGAAAAAATTGGGTTCGGACCGGAATCATTATTTATTTTTTAATTGTGTTGTGCATGGCTTGTATTTTTATGTTACATGTCTTGATGCTATTGCGGTATATTCGTGTCGTTTGTCAAATACTGGTGTGCATGTTGAAGATGACCTATGACAATGGCTACATAAACTTGATCTGCCTTGATTTTGTTCATTTCAGCGCAATGCGAATTTTGCTGTCAAAGCTTCCCAGACCATGGATTGTGGACGAAAAGAAAGACGATGGCTACACTGCTTTGCATCTAGCTGCTCTCAACAATCATGTGGAAGTAGCCGAACTACTTGTCCACCAGGTACCCTGAATTTGTGATTTTATGTTGCCGTGCAAACAGTTGTGCTTTTCCAATCAGTTTTTATTTACTTCTTTGTATGGGTTAGGGCCGAGCAAACATGGACATTCAAAATGTGAACCTGCAGACGGCACTTCATCTGGCAGTTGAGCGGCAGCACACACAGATCGTTCGAGTAAGTAAACTTGCTTTTTGGATTGGTGTTCCAACTCAGTAAATGACAAAAACATTTCATGAAGTTAGCAGTCTGATTTGGTGGTAAGTTTGTCATTGTAATCTTGTTAAGAGAATTGTTGAAATTGTGATGTGTAGGTAAATTATATCGGGCATTAATGATAAAATTTATTAAATTGGTCTGGGGCTTTAAAATATCAGATGTTTTCCATCATTGATGATGTTGACTATGATCCAAATGTGAGAACAATTTGGAAAACTTTTTTCAGTCTTCATGTCTATCAACATCACAATTTTTATTTTCTAATTTAAAAATGTTCGAACAGTTTTTTGGAAATGCTTCAGAACTTCGATTCGTGATCATCCATGATTGGATACTGACATGCTGTGCATTATAAACAGTTTATAGAATTTAAGAAATGTTTTCTCTTGTGTGAGCTCCACACCACAAGCAACTACATTTAAGGAGAGTCTGGGGAATGATATCATGAAATCTTCATATCTTGTCTTTAAAGGATATTTGTTATATTACATTCAATTTTATGAAGAATTTAAAAAGCGTATATGTGCAAGTTATAATAGCTATAAAGCAAGTTAAACACAAAACTTTGAAACTTCATCTGATTCATGCAAGTAATTCTGACTTGCATAATTAAAAGTTCAATATTTTAAAGGACCAAATGGAAATATTATCAAATGGCATTTACAAGCGTGGAATTATT
Organism: Ophyiulus pilosus; assembly: GCA_033995625.1. NCBI lineage: Eukaryota > Metazoa > Arthropoda > Diplopoda > Julida > Julidae > Ophyiulus > Ophyiulus pilosus. The sequence continues at coordinate 48,632 of JAUJYV010000318.1, forward strand.
GGGAGAAATACCATAAAAACCAAGGTCACGGTGATAAAGGAAAGATCTTTCACATTGTGGCCCACATGCCTCTCCATTGCCTTGCCAACAAAATTACCAAAGCGATTATGTTCTATCACCTTGGTGACTTCAAGACACAAGCATGCATGCTTAATTGCATTCCTTTTCCTGTATAAATGTAGGTGGGAGGCAAAAAACCTGCTTTCCTTAAAACTTTATAATTAATTTCCGAGGAAGTTTTGTTTATAAATGTAAATATGATTGGACGAAATAGTGAATTTTTTTAAATATTCCATATTGGCTTTCTTGTGTAGCTACTGGTGAGGGAAGGATGTGACCTGAATATCCCTGACAAGGATGGGGACACTCCTTTACATGAAGCTTTGCGCCATCACACATTATCCCAGTTGCGACAATTGCAAGACATGCAAGATGTTGGGAAGGTAAATACCAAGAGATTATCCTGCCATTGCCACCATCCTCATTTGCGCTTAATTATGCTAATTGCAATAATTCTTTTCTTCGCAGCTCATCATGGGTCTGGGAACGCAAGGCGCCGACAAGAAAAGCAGCGCCTCGATTGCTTGCTTTTTGGTGGCTAACGGAGCGGAATTGAATGCAAAAAATAAAAAGGGACAATCACCACTCGATCTTTGTCCTGATCCGAATCTCAGCAAGGCTCTTAGCAAATGCCACAATGATCAACTCGTGTAAGATTTCTCTTTGCTTTTATGCTCGAGCTTTCGGGTTTCTCATTGCTTGGATCATTCCCGCAAGATGAAATTTGAATTTGTTTCATGCAGCCAACAACTATCACCTCCCAACTCTGACAGCATGCACAGCGATCAGGACACGCTTGAAGAGTGCATGGTCTGTTCGGACATGAAACGGGACACGCTGTTCGGGCCTTGTGGTCACATCGCAACTTGCTCGCTTTGCTCACCTCGCGTGAAAAAGTGCCTGATGTGCAAGGAGCCGGTCACGTCAAGAACAAAGGTTAGTCCAATTGCATTACGCAGGAACTTTCTTTAAAGGACGTAAAATGGAGGTTTTCTTAATGTCATTTCTGCTAATAATTTAATTGCTCATCAGCTGATAATAACTGTAAAAATCACTGTTCGCATATCACACATTTATATAACAACAGCTATTAATATTGTGTGTTGCAGATTGAAGAATGTGTCGTATGCTCTGACAAAAAAGCATCTGTCCTGTTCAAACCCTGCGGCCACATGTGTGCTTGTGACGGTAAGTACCATCTTAAATTGCCTATGAAAAGTTGGTTGCAATGATCTTTGGCAGCATAAAGTACCATAGAACCACTTAAGAAGTTTTCCCGTGTAAGATGTCGAATTTCATGGTCCAAAAATTACAATTATAATGTAATCAATTTTGATAATCATTAATGTCATTCAATTTTGCATTAATTAAGGAAAAATTACCTACATTCAAAATTAAGTTCTCATTATTTTAAGATTAACGCCGTACTACATTACGCTATTATTGTCACTGTTTTTAATTAAGGCTAATTTTCAAATCCTAAACCAGTAGTGTACTGTTATTGCACCAATACTTTGAGGTTCTTTTGTTTGGAGACCCTTCGGGTAATGTGTATATTATGTGTTTTTTAGGTTGTGCTGCCCTTATGAAGAAATGCGTTCAATGTCGAGCTCAAATTGATAAAGTCATACCATTTATTGTATGCTGCGGTGGAACGGGTAAATTGAGTCCATCTATTATTTCAATCTTCTCGTTAAATTATATTATCTGTTCAAGTGCTGAATTTTGGTTAAATTATTTTTTGGATAGTTTCATTGTCCACGCTGACTACACATGCTTGTGCACAATCTACATTTGCGGTGCCATCAGGTAAGTCACGTATTATGCCTTTCATTTATTCGCCTTGTAGTTTTTTTGTTATTGTGCAGGCCTTTCTTTGCGTACAGCGGTGACAAATCTTGTTGCAATGAACGGCACTTTTATTTTTTTAGCTTCGTCTAATAATTCGACTGCAGGCGCTATCATGAACAATGGCAGTCGTGACACAACCACGAGCGATATTCAGAAACTACAGCAGCAACTTCAAGACATTAAGGAACAGGTAATTAATTCAAAGCTTGGAAAAGTTAATATCGTATATAACGTCAACTTGCAAGAAATGAAAACTTCATATTGTAAATATATTTTCAGACAATGTGTCCAGTTTGCTTGGATAGAATCAAGAACATGATATTCCTTTGTGGTCACGGCACTTGCCAGATGTGCGGCGATCGCATGACAGAATGCCCAATTTGCCGCAAGATGGTGGAGAAACGAATCCTGCTCTACTGATCCTGGTCCTCGTAGTCACCAATGTCGAATTCCAGCCGTTATTTATACAAGATGCCCTATACTAACTCCGTTTTAATATTTCAAAAATGACTGCAGTCGTGTCTTATGGATAACCGCTCCATGTAAGTCGGTATAGTTGATAGTACCTTTATGTGTCTTATAGTCTTACCATAAGCATTTTCGCTCTTAGCTATATAATCTGTTTTTTTGTTGGTAACTTTAGAAATGTAGTCCGTGAATTATTGTATTATAATATTCGAGATCATCCAATTTCATTGTTGCAAACCACCTTTCACACTTCTGCATGCGAGGAAATTTCAAGTCCACAAAGAAGTGTTCCTGCAGGTCAGAAATGTTCAGTGTCGACACTACACGTCACAATGTGCAGTGGTATTTCCGTACGGACTGCCTAATCCGTGGTTTTGTTTCTTGTAAATAGCCGAAAAAGTCGTACCCTTGGTCATAAACCAAGTGATTGTGGCTTAGTTGCACAATCTTGACTGTTTTCATGATTTTCTACAATTTTCAAGCAAATGTCATGATAGTAAAGCTACTCGTCGACCACTATCCTAGTCCTTTGGCTCTCTTTTTATCTCCATTTTATTGTGGGGTGTACTTTATTCAAAGCAAGTTCATTTGCCTTAAAACTGCCTAAAATGTAGTACAATTTTGAAATCGTTCACTAAATTCGCCTTCAAACGATCGTTATTGCTTTGCAATTTTTTATTCGCTGGTAAATGATTGAGCGCTGAAAATAAAATTACTGTCCGTTTCCACATGCTCGCATGCTCAATATTCAATTATTAATATTTCTATTATTAATATTACATATTATTAAGTTATGGTATGCAGTATAGGTTTCAAAAATAAGATTTCCCAACCCCATACATAGGCTGCTACAGCTTGTGGCAGCACAGCGATTAATAGTTGCAAAGGTTTTGTTAATTGCTACTCTGTAGACTTTTTTTCATAAGTAACTTAAGAAATGCCAGTACTAAGTTAGCATACATAATGTTTATTATATTTTTAACTTTGCGTTGTGTTATTTGCAACCACTACAATTATCATTTCCATTCCCTAAGGTATGGTTTTGCTTAACTTGTGTAAAAGCAACCTGTAGCTCACAAAACTGCAGTTTCTGTTTCAATGAGTTTTGTTGAAAAACTCTGATTGCATTTGTAAATCTGCTTATTTTTTAAATAAATAACTATACAATGAACTGTGAACAAGAAAATTTATCTACAATTAAGAACTATTATTTATTTATATTAACGTCGGGGAAGCACGTAGGAAATTATCAAGAAAATATTAGTTGTCTTGACCCTCAAACGAGTTTCCAGAATTTAAAATGGGTAACATATTAGATTTTTCTTGTTGGTCAATCCTAACAAATTCAAGATGCAGCATTAAAAAAAATCTCGACAATTCCATGTGATTGCCAAAAGAATGAATTAATTACTTTATTTAGTAGAAATAAATTTTGCAGATACACAGGTAATTAGATGATTTGTATTAGAAGTTTTATATAACAAATAATTAGTTATTTTTATTAAAAATATTGATTTATTTTTGTGAAAATTTTTATTTTACAAAATCAGTCAACAGCACCCTGTATTTCCATGCGGACACCCATTCAAGTACTGAAAGGGCCCGATGTCGCTATTGGAACATTTTATACTATTATAAATTTTCAAAAATGGATAGTTTATAAGGAATTATAAATTATTGATTTAATCTTTAACCAGTGCAAACATTTTCGTTGAATTTGAATGAGTTTCCCTTTACCACACAGAGAGGGCGCCACAGTCGTCGTGAAATCAGTCTTCTAGAAGGTCGGCGTGCTTTTCGAGTGTTCGTGTGCGGCGGCGGTAACTTAATTACAATTAACGGAATTGTAATTATAAACAGATAAACTAAGGTATTAATTTGGTTAGGTGACAAATACGAGAAGATCAGGTAAGCAAAGAATGGGTTGCCACATTCAAAACTATTGATATAGTTATTCTAAAAGTGGGAATAGTCTACATCTATCTGTACGTTATAACGCGATGTGTTCCAAAACGGTGCGGTTACTTTAGAATGCGCGCTTAAAGTAGCTTTGTCATAGTTAAAACGTGTAATAATTTTGTGAATTCTTCGAACTTTACTGTGCTTCGGTTGAACATGTCGTTTCGATGTTTCATCGTCAAGAATTTATGCATCCATGGCTTCAACTGAAACGTGAGTATAGATCAAAAGTTCGTTTGATGGTTTCTTGTTTTCAATTGTATACTAGACGATTACACAATGACACCATAAGTAAACACTTTGAATTAAAACTAAAAGTTGTTATTCATAAAACAACGCTTCTAAATTAGCTATTAAGATTCAAAAGTAGCTGAAACCCTTATTGACTTACTTCATAACTCCGCAATTTTGAGTCGTTGTGTTGTCAACGGCCATACCACGTTGAAAACACCGGTTCTCGTCCGATCCCCGAAGTTAAGCGACGTCGGGCCCTGTC